>FJOG01000010.1:922758-988576 GCA_900073065.1 Phialocephala subalpina
AGTATTTCTCATCTCGAAGTTGTGGGATGAGAAGCTAACATCCACCTTGGCGTGGCGCAAAGCAGAAGCTGGAAACACTTGACCAGGAATCCATATAACTTAGAAATGAAATAAGAACATGGAGTTGTCTGGCTAAAGGACGTGCATATTACAGATACGCAACAAAAGTTTGTACTCTCCATTGACCTATGGTGGCCCAATGATGGTGAGTGATGTCCCTCTAGGATCATGACTCTTGCGCCTCACAATTCATGAACCTAAAATAGGAATTCAGATCGAGTAATATCTCTGGCCAAAAGCCATGCATAATGTAGACACGCAACAAAACACATTCCATGCCTATTGATAGTGGTCAAGAGATCATTGCTGGGGACGGTCATGGCTGGTACAATAGATGTCAAAGCATTGGCGATCCGAAGCCACCACCTTACGCCTCACAAACCTCAACCTCAAATCCTAGAAACTAAACCACGAAATAAGGACAAGCTACACCTCTGGCAAAATACCTGCATATTGTAGACTTGCAACAAAACAAAGGTTGTCCCTTCTATCTCACCATGTTAGGGATGGCGAGTGATCAGCCTCAGCCCCCACAAGGAACGTGATATTAGAAGCTGGGAATACTTGACCACGAATCCTCGAAACAATAAACTGAATCTAAGAACCAGCTACATCTTTAGCTAAATAGCCTGCATATTTTCGATGTGCAACAAAATGTCTCCTCTCTAGAAGTGAAGATTACCAATCTTGGCGGGGCGGGAGGGGCTCAGCGAGATGACGTAGACACTTGACCACGCATCCCGAGGAGAGTAACAATAAAACTAATCTAAGATCAAGATGCCCTCTGGCTAAAAGCCATGCATATTCTAGACGCGCAACAAAACTTCTCATCTCTGCTAAGCTGAAGTCCATGACGGGTGGCAGCCACGTCGTGTTACGCGGCGGTTACAATCAGCCGAGCCATACTACCTCAACTTAGATCTAGGATCACCTACCTCCTACTAACCCTCTTCCACCACTCTCATCAGCCAATCTTTAACAAGTTAATCTGGGTAAAAAGCCTGCATATTCTCGACTTGCAACAAACCTTTCTCTTATTTTGCTTTAACGAGAAAAGCAGGGAGGCAGGAAACGTCAGCTGCCGGCGAGCTGGAAATGGAAGCGACGATCTAAACGTTTGCGAGATGAGATGGGATACCTGGCAATGCGCATGAGCAGCTCTGGGAGGGTAATATGGGTAAAGACCCGTAGAATGCAGATGCGCAACAAAATGTTTCTCTTTGAGTTTATTGTGGTGAAGAGCAAGGAGACATCAGCTCGAAACGGAAGCTAGGATCTAGGTTCAGGACTAAAAGGTTTCGAATCGGCTGGGACGTGGAACACGACGACTTAAGAATCTAGGATGGTATTTTGGATAAAAGACTGCAGATTGTAGATGCGCAACAGAATGCTTCTCCTTCCAATATTCATTGTGCCCAGCTTTGGAAGGGAGACGTCAACTGGCGGCGAGCTCGAAACGGAAGCTTGGATCTCGAAATCTGGCATGAGATGAGATATCCGACATGGTCTATGAGAACTTTTGGGAAGACAATATGGGTAAAAGAGGTGCAGATTATAGATGTGCAACAGATTACCTTTCACTTCAATCACAAGAGACAGTTGGGAGAGCTTGAGATCAGAAAGGGAGGCGTCAGCTCAAAGTGGAAGCTAGGATGTCTACTTCCTCTCGTTCTCACAGCCACACGCGCACGACGAGATCTGGGAATGCCAATATGGTAAAAAGCCTGCATATCTACGACATGCAACAAAGCTCCTATCTCCACCTTTATCATCCATAAAACGGAAGATACTGTAAGCTTATTTTGAGGCGGGGGCAGCCACTGACGTCTTGAGCGGGATGACCGTCCAGCATGCGAGGTCGAGAACAGACTTATTATGGGTATGGATGGGATGTATAGTAATTAAGGCTGCATATTGTAGGCATGCAACAGAACTAGCTTTTAGACGATGCGATGGAGGGATAACAAATGGGTTTAGGAGATTCGTGTGAGATCGAATCGTGAAGCGGGACCCAAAAGTTGAAGCCCACGAGAGCAAGATATTAAAATCGCAATGAATCTTGCGATAACACCAGTCACTCTTCTTCCTTATCGAAACATCTCACCCTTCTAAACATGCTCTCCCACAATACAGCGACGCACCAAATTCCCAAAGCCGGACACCGCCGAAGTTCTCCCCACCTCAGCCAGCCCCCAAAACCATCAATATCAAGCCTCATAATGCCCTTCCCTCCACCAACGTCCAGCAAACAAGCCTCACCCCAACAAGCGTCCCTATTTAATAAAGGCTGCAGATTGGCGACTTGCAACAAAACCCTTTCTCCTCTTTCATTCAGCTTCATAAATTGCTTTTTGATGGAAGAAGGTCAAAACGTATTGTCCTCTTTCCAAATTGGGAGGTTCGTCCGAGGATTTCGGAGAATTGCGAAGATCCGGGGGATCTACTTCAAACGGTTCGAGCTTGGCTTGGTCACCGCAGATGATTGCTAGATGGGGGAGGTAGGTCTAGATTTTGGGTGCTTAGATGAAAGCTTAAATTTTTGAAGGGAGGGGAAGTGCCATGTGGTTTCTATTCCTGTCCATTTACGGGAGGTTTCCGAGTCAAAAAGAATTTATATCCCTTCCCTTCCACCCTGTTTGGCCTCAAAACTATCCATATGAGAGCTTGAACGAGAAGAAGGAGAACGAGACTCGAAACTCGAAAGCAACGTCGTCACCAAAAAAATTAAAAATTCCACCAATACGGCACAGCCGCGCATTTCATTAATATAAACTCGTCCCCTCTCCGATTCCGCTACCAACCGAGAAAGGCCCATCTAAGCTTGCGGTTAATATATTTGAGTTTCCGGACTGGGTCGTTGCCGTCTGGCCAGCTGGTCGCTTCTTATCCTGACGCTCCTGCTTGGGGTGCGCGTTTGATGCACAGTTCGGAGTGTAATGGGTGAGATTTCGGGACGGAATATATTAAGTGCAAGGTTGAGGTTATGGTGCGCGGGGGTTTGTTTTATTTTTAGACTTGAGAGGGGGTTCGTGGCTTTGGTGGCTGCATGAGGAAAGTGGGATGGATGTTCATGGACCTTGAATTTGGGGGAGAGGATTCATAATAGGGATGGTAAGGAATGGAGGGGCAGTGAGACATTGTATACCGAAGCGGGGTATTTGATTGGTGAGGCGGAGGGAAATTGATGAATTGGGAATTTGCGCACGCATCATGCTGCCCTATTGCTCACTGAGGAGGCTGTTCACGAGGTCGCTGCCTACAATATCTCTAGAAATTGGGACTGTGTTTGCCGGAAATTGATGGGAAGAAGTGAGGCGCGCGGAAGGACACGAGACGAAAGCGAAACCAAACGTTAACTTCAGATGAACATGGGAATCAAACATCATGACATACGTCAGGAGCGCATGATGAGTGAAACCTCAAATTAGACAAGCTTCTAAAGGTTGGATGAAGGAACCCGATGCTTGTGACTTCCAGACTCGAAACCTCGGTGCACGCGAGACTCACAGCTACGCGCCCTTTTCTTCGTGGAAGCGAGAAGTAGATAGTAGTCCACGCAATCATCACCATCATGACCCTCCAGCTAACGACTCGGTGCTTGAGCCTAAACTCCTCAATGTCCTAGACCTTTAGAAATGGCCACGAGAACAAAACGGAGAGGTTGAGAGACGGAGCGGAATATTGTGATCCGGACTGTATCTAGACCTTGATGCGAAATATAGATTCTGGGTTGCTGCAACTTGTATTGATCATTGATTGATTGACGTTTGCGGGATGTTTTGAGATGAAGCTTAATGCTATTGCTGGGCTAGATGATGAGGCGGACGGATGTGGACGAAGGAGATGAGTTGGTCCGATTTGGTTGAAAATATATATTAAAAATTGAATCTTGGATGTTGACAGGAGTTGTTGTGCTAGCTGACGTGGGGAACGTGGACGAGTAGATGAAGAGGCTGTGAAATCCAAGTTGAAGATGCTGATGAAGCGAAATGGATTGATAGTGATGTCGATACGAAGACAAAAACGCGATGAGAGAGCATCAAACTGCATGCATATTTGAAAGCGGGATACCTCATGTAGTAAGAGAGCACAACATAACCTCGCGGATCCGGATCTTTCCAAATTGCATCAATAGAATGTAGCTGGCCATGTCATGATGTCGGGACTAGGATTTGGGTACCGACATGAACGAGTTGGGATAATGAGGAACGCCTCATTTGGGCTTTGGAAAGTTTGGAACCCAATTAATATACAACATCCTGGTGCTGGTGCTGGCCTCACTTCCCCAGACCTACCTTACCCAATTCCAAGTGCAACGTTCCTCTGTGCTTAGAAATGAAGACCAAAAAGAATACGTACCCCATGCCATGTGACGTGGATTGACAGATGCTGGTGACTATTGAGAGAGTATTGGGATGGTAAAGTGAAGGATCCGAGGTCAGAGGGTAGTATCCAAATCTTTGGGATTCTGGTAAATGCGAAAATGTCCAAATCATAGGGAAGAAAACACCAAAATGGATACACCTAGGAAAATTGACATGCGACTTCGTAGACGCGGAGGAGAATCCGAGGAGCGGTTGAGGTGACACAGCATGATCTCTATCCCATCAATATTGGGGCTGCCTAGTCTTCTTACCATTATCAGTTAATCAATAAAAACTCAGAATGGAGGATCCGAGGTCTGAGAGGAGTATCCAGAATACCAGAGCTCTGGTAAACATGGTGGACCGTCAAATGAAAGCTGGGGAAGAAGTTGAAGGCTTGGGATGGCACGGGTTCCGAGATTTGAATCGTGGAGAAACATGGGGAAGTACTGTATGACGCTGAAACCAAACCTGGAAGGAAAGTGTTTATTGTTTCCAGAACATGAAGGTTGTGGTAAGCACCATGAACATTGAGCGGACAAAGTCGGAATCAGAACGCTGTGGAGATGAAGGATTATGGAATTGACAAGAGATGCGAGTGCCGCTGTCACATCCCCTACGGGGAAGGTTGAAACTCAATCTCATTTGCGATGATCAACAGGAACATGGAAATTTAAGCTCCCAGAATTTGACTTACGTGTCTCACAACATCAAGCATCAAGCACGAGTGATCATCGAGAGGTACAGGTACGAAGCACTGTTCTATTCTTGTATCATTGTCACGAGCATCAGGAGCAGATAATCAGACTGTAGCATGTTTGATATCCATTCATTCATCGCCATGCAAAATATATGCATCAAAGGGTATACTTTTCATCATCCATTCGTCCATTATCCACAAATCATCTTCGTCGTTGTCGTCGATTACTCCGGATCACCCTCACCCAACCATAAAACAGAGATACGAGAAGAGAGATGATCAGCTCGGAAACCTTTCAAAGATACCCGCCCACTGCCATTCTCTCCCTCTCCTGATAGATTTCCAATTTGATGTCAACACCATCATTACGCTCCAATGCCGCTTGCCCATAAACCCAAATAATGATAGAGAAGTGCTGTCCGAAACCTTCTCCTCCCAAATAAATAACCCAATCCTGAGAAGGTATGCGAGGAGCGAAATGTGAAGCCAGAGCAAGATGCGAAACCGCGTTGGTGGGAAAATGTAAGAATCGAAATATGTCGTGAGAAATTTTGTCGTGAGAAATTCGTAAACGAGGCACCGCTGCACCCTCAATTTCTGCGGTGTTGGCGAGAACTTCGTCGCTCAACTCGTGACTGTTGCCTAAATCCTCCTCTCGCGGGAATCGTCCCCTGCTCAAATCTACACGCAATATCCTCATGTCTCTCCGTCGCGCTCTGCCACATATCTAGCGGTGTAGTTGTTTCGACATCTATATCTCGCATTCGGGGCGACTTATGAGGCCGTGGAGATGGGGAGGTGGGTGGTGAGGAGATGTTGCAGGAGCGGAGAGCGAGGCGGACGGTGTTGTAGAGGTCTTCGTCGAGGGCTGCGTCGTAAGCAGAGAGTGTGGGGACGGATTCGTGAGACGATGTGGGCGACAAGTGAGCATTTTGAGGGTAGTTGTAGGCATCCGCCGAGTCGTAGACCGCTTGATCCGCATTTGCGAAGAAACCACTTGTGTCCAGAAACGATGCATCGTGATCCTCCGGAAACAAAACCCAGTCGTGATATCCAGCTTTATGAGAATATGACTCGCCGTTGGGAGAGGAGAAGAAGCCGCTGTCGTGGAAAGAGTTGGTTGTTTGGGTGCCTGGAGTGACGTCGAAAGTGTCTTTGTAAAGTGTTGACGGAGTCTTGGGAGTTTGATGTGCCTTGTTCGCAGGTTTTGAGGGAGTCATGATGCCTTGGGGGACGGCGGATTGTCGAGTAGAAGCCATGGTGAGAGCGAGGACTAGGCAGCGACATCAGTAAAGGCAGTCTGGGGTAAATGGGAAGTCCTGCGTACATGTTCTGATTTTGAATCCGGGAAGTGGTGTGGAATTGTCTGCAGGACTGGAGTGCAATATATAGGAAGGGAAGAGAGTCTGAGAGAGTTGAAGAATTGGTTATGAGGAAAGAAGAATTGACCGAGTCGGAAGGGTATGGGCAGCAGACTCGCTTCGCGAAAGGTGAACTGAGAGTGAGAGCAGACGAGACGAAAAGGCGGACGAGCTACCGCGCAGCTGCGCAGGACTCTGACAGACCCCACGCACGCGAAGGACTTACCTCTGCAACGCACTTCTTCCCCTCCGCACCAACGTCAATCGGGAGAAAAAAAAGGTATATAGGTAAGACCAATCCATTATGACAACACAGTGCACTGCACGCATTGCCATAATCATCCCTCGGCGGCATCATCGACTTCGATACTTCTCCTGGTACTAGAGGGCACTTCCCTTGGCACGCCTCTGCCCGCGAGTGTATGGAGGACTTCGGTGTGTCGAGTGTGGGAGTAAGGATTAGCCAATGGGCTGTCGTGGATTGCATATTTTGTGGGTCGAAATCCTTCCAGATGGCCGGAGACGGTCATTGGCTGACCCGAGGTGCATAAAAGCGCAGTATTGGAGCGTATTAGAGCGAGAATCAGGCAGACAAAGGAGGAGTGGCGTGTGGTTGTCGAGAGCGAGAGAACGCAGAGCAGCAATTCTCCAGCAGCGCTGAGAGCGAGCAACGGGCACAGAACAGGAGTGCGAAAAAGGCTCGCCCTTATATGAACCTTTCATCCTTCTCGCCCCAGACAGTGGAGATTATGCACCGAGTGAGCAGTTACAGGGGTACAAGGACACCATGAAGAGACCGAGCAAGGGACGACACCACTAAGTAATCCCTGAGCATGCCTCCAGTTCCTTACCGCCCGCCACTGGAGTAAAACACTGCACACTGATTCGACTGGCCGTGATTGCTGGTGCGAAGGTGTGGGCTTGACCGCAGATCGCCTGACAGCATGCGAATGGGCGCAGCGTTGGTGTGAGACGCCGTGTCCAGGCAGAAGCAGAGGATCGCGACGTCGGAGGGCTGGCCAAGCAGGTGAAGAAGAGTTGCCAACATGGGCTGGATATGGCTGGATATGGCTGGCCATGGCTGGCGATGTATCAAAACGAACTTTCCAGCATCACCGTGCGACGCTGTGAGAGTGTGCATGGCATCTCGAGGGTTTCAACGCTGTGAGTGGTGACATCGAGACTCCATCGTCAACACTCACCTCAACCAACCGCTCGAGATGCTGCATCCGAGTCTGCCGTCGAAATCCTTTCGCTGACGATATGCAGAGCTGATGGATCATGACTGAAGGATTCAAGTTGTTTATGACTCCTACCGAATCGATACACAGAGACAGTGTTGACAAGGAGACATCGCCGACAACTCATCCTGTATGCCTTCCTGTATTCTCCCGGAATGAACACCGAACGGGCTTCTGACACGTCAAGAGAGCCTGTTTGCTCGAGGCAGTCACAGTCGCCTTGGTACAGTACCCATGATGCTTGATGGCAGGCCGCATGCAGTTATATCCGTATCCGCTTGAACACAATATCGATGCAATGCATTGCATCGAGCCGCTCGAGGCTTCCGTGAGAGGAAAACAAAGTGGTGTCCAAAAATGATTCGTTTGGAATGCGCCTTCCCATTTAAGGTTACACCAACACGTGATGCGCACTTACTCGCAACATTCCTCACTTCGTGTCCTCCTTTCCAAACTTCGCTGTCCTCAGAATCTCAACTTAGAATCGTCTGACGATGTCTCTATCATCTGTGCGTGAGTTTCCAGAGCATGCCAGCTGAAAACATGAGGTGTAGTTAAAACTCGCATCTGTTCATTTTCGCGTCGTTTCTTCATCTCTCATCTCTCACCTTTCAACATCAGACTCCGTCCGTCTTGGCCCCCCTCTCTGACTCGTGGATTAAATTGCTTTTCCTCCACATGTATATCCTCACCCACAGCCTACTCTCCGAGCTGTGGAGATAAAATTCTTGGCCTCAGTACCTGCATTAGAATGTTTGATCGAAAGAAGACTTTCCTCCTCTCTTATCCCTTTTGCGAGAAGTTTGTTTCTAAATACCGGTGCGCAACTGGCTAACCGGCTATGGATCAATCGGGCCAAGACACCCCGCACTCTATTATGCATGTCACTTCCAGGTCCCTCCCATGTTTTTTAGAAAAGTTTCACCGGAACATGGAAAGGACAGTGTTTTGAAAAGATGAGATGAAGCTTTACTTTTCTTTTGATTGTTCCTTTCGAGATTCTATAAGTCTAGACTGTTTCTCTTGGTCCGAAATGAGTGCTTGATCTAATGCTTCATCTGTTTTGTTTGAACTAGTCTTTCGTTCCGCATTGATTCTGTCTTTTAGCCAAGATGCGTTCCAGTCTTTTCTTCTCCTCGTTATCGGTCTTGATGACCGCTGTTGTCGCCGACTGTCAATCGGCATGCGTTTGTACAGAGTACTCTCAAATCGCTCCAGCAGTAGCGAACTGTACCAATATCATTTTGCAGGATATCGCTGCTCCACCAAATGGCAGTATTGATCTTTCCAAGCTCCAGGCAAATTCGGTCGTCACCTTCAAAGGCAAGACGACGTTTGGGTTCACGAATTCGAGTTCGTTTGATTCGATGACGTTTGGGGGGAAGAATGTTACCATTACCGCAACACCAGATGCTATCATCGACGGAGGCGGGCAATTGTATTGGGATGGGTTGGGGAGTAATGGTGGGCTTCCGAAGTATGTTTGCCCCCCTTTCCTATCACCAAAATCATGTGCTGATGGAAGCAGGCCGAATCATTTCATTGTCGTGAAAATGACACAAGGTTCAGTCATCAAGAATCTGCATATCCAGAATTGGCCAGCGCATCTTTTCAGTATTGGCTCATCATCCAACTTGACTGTCCGCGATATTGTCCTTGATAATTCGGCTGGTGATGCGCCGAACAATCGTTCTAATGGCTTGGCTGCGGCTCACAACTCTGATGGAGTTGGTGTCTCTGGTAGCAGCAATATCTTGATTGACAATATCAAAGTCCATAACCAGGATGATTGCGTTGCTGTCACAAGTGGCAATAACATTACTGTCTCAAACATGTACTGCTTCGGTAGCCACGGGCTGAGCATTGGATCTATTGGTGGAAAGGCGAATAACAATGTTACCAACGTTTTGGTATGTCTCTCCTCATCCTCAGTTGCTTGGAGCCTAGATCGATTGACTTCTCGCAGTTCACAGACAGCACCCTCGTAAACTCCACAAACGGCGCACGCATAAAATCAAACTTCAACACCACAGGCTTCATCTCCAACATCACCTACTCCAACATCGCCCTCCAGAATATTGACACCTACGGCATCGACGTCCAGCAAGATTACCTCAACGGCGGTCCCACCGGATCCCCATCAAACGGAGTCATCATCTCCAATATTCTGTTCAAGAATGTTACTGGTACTACGACGTCGGACGGGACGAATTATTATGTTCTTTGCGGGGATGGAAGTTGTAGCAATATTGCGTTCGAGGATGTGCATATCACAGGTGGCGGAAAGAACAGCTCGTGTAATCAACCAGCGACGGGATGCCCTGCTTAGAGCGGGGGAGAGAAGTAGGAGAAGAAGAGGTGTGTAGATACGAGGGATACTTCACTGTATATATATGAGGCCTGGTATACATAATCCAACCATGCCATAACGCTAAATGCAGCAATATTTGAACAACCACCGCCTCCAACCCAATTTTGGTAGTCTTGTCTCGCCTTCCGATCTCATTCACAGATCCCCATCACAATCCCCAACACTATATACATCACAAAGACATTGCGCTTCATCCGGACAACTACTTCTTGTTAGCTTCTGCTCCTTCCCCTTGTCAAAAAGAAAAGAAGAAAAAAAGGCGAGAAAGAAGAACTCACAACTCATCCTCCATCCCAAACCACAAATGCCACGTATATTCCAACACCCTTCCACTCTCCCTACTGCTCACATTCGTTTTGATCAGCCAACTTCTGAGCGCTTCCCATTCCGCTCTACTCCGTCTCCTCACTCTTTGCTTCGAGACGGCGAATTGTGCACAGCATGGAGCTGCTATCTTTTCTGGCAATTTTTGTTTCTTCCCTTCCTCGTCTAGCCAGAACTCATGAAGAACAGATGAAATGAGGACATCTCGACTTGCGGATTTGAGATCAGAGAGAGGAGCAACGTCTCCGGAGAGGGTTATGATGTTTTCGCAGCCTGGGAGGCAGCGAGGTGAGATGTAGCCGTCTCGAAGCACCGTTTCGGGATTCAGATGCTTCAACTCATACCCTGAACTAAACATCTGGTGCCAAGCCTGGTTATGATCGTGGTGGAAGAACATCACATCGGACAAGGTGTCGTAATGGTCGATTATCCAGGTTAGGTAGACCATTGCTTCATTGCCTTTGTTTATTGGGACTGTCAACTCCGCTGTCGTATCATCTGTAGTGTAAACCTATTTCCCAGAACTCTCGTCAGTATACCTCCTCCCATCTCAACTCAAATTTTCAAAAACAGAAAGGTGAGTTTGGGCGTACATAAGGAGTCCAATGCGAGTCCCGCAACGCAGGATCCAGCCAAGTGAGGTTTGAAGATGTTGTGGATGCGATGATGAGCGCTTTGGAGAGGTGAGGGTATGGGTTGTGCGGTTTCCGAGGGTTGGAGGGAGTTATTGTCCATCTTAGGATGAGAGTGACGAAGAGGGCGGCGAGGAGGGGTTTGGAGAGGAAGATGAGGAGGCGGTGGGTTCGGCGGGATGTGAGTGCCATTTCGTCTCTTTCCTTCTTTCCCTCCTTCAATCAAATGAAAACAAATCGAGACTTGAGGATGAGATGTCAGAGGTGGGAGAGATCAGATGAAAACAACTTGGCACGCAGAAAGACGAGATATATATTTTTCAGAAAGCTTTAACTGCTTGTTACAAGGGGAGCTGTGTGATCTGCATCAGATGAACGATAAGAATGTTCGGGAGAGATTTTGAAACAGGAGCACAGAAAGGGGGAGGAATGGTGAAACGTGCTTCAGGTCGCGTCTGTGCGGCCACCTTCGGCAAAAGTTGGGAATAACCTCATGCTTTTGGCGAGATGATGAACTTCGCGATCTCGTAACTCTCAGTCTTCGACGCGATGAGATAGTGAGTATAGCAAAGATCGAATCTGAGGGAAAGGAATGAAACTCAAACATCTCTGGTGTGAGGCGGGATTGATGTCAATCCGTTGGTGAGCCTTGAAACATGTGAATTATGGTCACGTGTTGGTCATACAATCCCTCGATATTCTTGGGTGGGAAGGTTGTCACTGAGTGGTGGCAGAGAGACAAGAGAAAGAGGCAGCAATTTCCGCACACTTTGTTAAGATTTCAGAAGGCATTTGGGTAGACGCAGAGTAGATGAAGCGGAAGGATCCTGGAAGTAAATGAGAGATTCAGCGGCGACACGCTAATTTTTAGGCTCGAGCTTAGCGCTCAACGCGCTGGACCCCTATTTCCCGATCGACTTCCGCGATCTCATCCTTCTTCTGCAAGGGCAAGGAAGCATCTGTTTACGAAGTACAACTCGTTATCGTATCCTCCACCGGATCCATTTAAAAGAGCTAGTCACTCTCCCACAGCAAGGAAAAAGAATTTCCGTACAGGTCGTCAGATTGAGCGGCTCATCATCCGTAACTGCCGCTTGCAAGTTGCAACTCCCGGCAGTCATGCCATGCTCCTCCTCCCATACCCTCTTTCCAGCATCATTCTTATATGCGCTCCAATTGAGAAGTTCCGAGGAGATGCACGACAGATTCAGGCTGTACATCCCGGAGGGAATTACTCAGGATCAAGGAAGCTTGAATCAGGAGACGTCGCGGCTCACGAGATATGAGGCTCGAGGTCAAGAGACGATATGGAGATAACGGATTTTCTAGGTACGCTCCAGTCAAAAAAAAAGGAGAGTAGATCTCTGATAATGTGGAACTTATATACGTGGCGGAAAATTTCTTTTCAAGCTTTGGCGTTTTATGGGGAAGAACGGGGAGTGGGGAGCACAAGACGTTGTCGGCCACTAGATGGCGTGTTGCGTAAAAGTCGATACTGAGGGATGTCCTGGAGACAACATTTTTCACCCCATGCGCCCCAGTTGTGAGCTCGTGATGAGAGGTCAGATATCGTAGAGTCGTATGTTTCGTGGAGAAATGGAGAACTATGGGGATGTTGGAGAGCTGGGGACTCAGTGGAGTTGATATAACAGGTGAGACATGCCCAAACGTTTTCATTTGCCTCTTCTCAGAATTATCGACATAATCTATAGCAATTCTATAAACCTCAACTAGAATCATGGGGTACACTACGCCCAAAATCAACAATGTCTACTTCCTGGCAGCGATTTCCACCATGGGTGGGATGCTGTGAGTATTCCCCTCCTAAAGCGGGACGCACCAACTCACGATCTTCTAGGTTCGGTTTCGATATCTCCTCCATGTCAGCCATTATTGGCACATCTCAATACGTAGATTATTTCAACAACCCGCAAGGTATCGTGCAAGGAGGAATTGGAAGCGCACTTGCTGGCGGTTCGGTTATCGGAGCTATGATGGCTGGCCCGGTATCCAATAGGATGGGTCGAAGAGACTCAATTATGTTTGCCTGCTTCTGGTGGCTACTTGGTACATCTCGTAAGTCATTCCATTCGCTCGTCCATGTCCCATTTAGACAGACTTGCTGACTATTTGCAGTGCAAGCTGGGTGTAACGGTATTCCTATGCTCATCATCGGACGTTTCGTGAACGGTATCTGTATTGGTATCACTTCATCCCAAGTTCCCGTCTACCTCGCCGAGATCGCAAAGAAAGAGAGCAGAGGCTCCATCATCGTCATCCAGCAATGGTCCATAGAATGGGGTATCTTCATCATGTACTTGTGAGTTTTCTCTCCTTGACTTCTCTCTCATGCAACATTCTAATGATCCCCAGTGTTGGCTACGGCTGCAAGTTCATCACAACAACTCCAACAGCATCATTCAGAACCGCCTGGGCCATTCAACTAGTACCATGCTTTATCCTCATCATCGGACTTCCCTTTTTGCACGAATCGCCTCGGTGGCTGGCGAAAGTTGGACGAGAAAAGGAATGTATCGCTGTGCTTGCGGATATTCAGGCGAAAGGGAATATCGATGATCCACTTGTGGTGGCTGAGTGGGAGGAAATCTCGACTGTCCTCGCTGCTGAGCGAGAAGGTCAGAAGGTACGCATCGTTCAATTGTCCAAAATCGGTCGAGACACTATACTGACGGAAAAGAAAGGGATGGAAGCGCTTTGTGAAGAATAGCATGTGGAAACGGACCTTTGCTGGTGTTTCCGTACAAGCCTGGTATGCGTCGTCCTCACACCTCAAAAGTTTCCCCCGTCAGACAGCCGAGCTCCCTTCAACTTGTCCGCCATGCTTGACTCCTAAAAATTCTCGCAGCATAGAATCTAATTTCTTGATAGGCAGCAGTTATCTGGAGCAAACGTCATGATGTACTATGTTGTTTATATATTCGATATGGCTGGTATGACAGGCAACGTTGGGTTGACGTCTTCCGGAGTTCAATACGCCGTTTTCATCATCGGGACATTCGTCAGTAACATGGGAACTTTGATCGCGAGCGCACTGACCAGGCCATAGTTCACATTTTTCTTCATTGACAAAACGGGTCGGAGACCACTTTTGATATATGGGGCTCTTGCCATGGGTATCTGTCATTTTATTGTCGGCGGGGTCATGGGAACCTAGTGCGCTCTATTTAACCCCAATGCTCATCTGGAAAGCCACACTAACCTGTGGATAGCGGAGTCTACTTGCCAGACGGCCTCGACGGCAACCTCAGTGTTAGAATAAAAGGTATGTCCAATTCATCTGCCGCGCTATCATCATATAAGCTAACACAACACTCAGTCACCGGCCCACCAGCCTATACGGTCATAGCATTCGTTTACATCCTCGTCCTCGTATACGCTCTCACCCTAGCCCCAATCGCCTGGGTCTACGCTGCAGAAATCTGGTCGTTAGAGACGAGAGCTGATGGAATGTCACTTGCCTCCATCGCCAACTGGCTGTTCAATTTTGCCATTGGACTCTTCCTCCCCTCTGCATTTCAGAATATTAGTTGGAAGATATTCATTATTTTCGGGGTTCTGTGTATTGGTGCTTCGGCTCAGGCGTTTCTTTCGTATCCTGAAACGGCGGGCAAGACGCTTGAAGAGGTCGAGCATTCGTTCCAAAAAGGCGCTCCATGGCCTTGGCATACGAAGCCTGGAGGAAGTGGGTTGGATGCAAAGGTTGTTCAGGCTAGAGAACAGGGGCTGAAGATTAGCAATGTCTTGGGAGCAGATGAGGAGATGGCTGAGTACAGGGAGCATGTGCATCAAGTGGAGAGGACTATTACTTGAGCTGATGATGGCGTCGCCGATTGGGTGACCGGAATTCTTGGTTTCTTGCAAGGGGTGGGGAGTATAGCAGAATCAAATACATGAGCTGAACAACATGATATCCGACACTAGTAACTTTCTAACTCCATAATTTAGCATCCATTATTCTTAGATGCTTGCACCTTCTGACCCTACTGGTTCACGCCGTCTCTTTACTCCATTTCACGCATCCTACACTGGTGAATCGCCCGCTACACGACGCAATACACCTCCACCCCCAGTTGCACCTCCGACTACACCTCCCATCACAACCAACTTTACACTTTGACGGGGTGTAGTCATATTCTTCCATGCTTGCTCGAGGCGGTCAGCCTTGAACGCAAGGTAAATAAACACGGCCGTAATCACAGCTGAGATTGGAACTGTGGGGGATGTCAGTATGACAGCTACCAGATTGAATCAAGAGGTATCCTTACACATAATTTCAGACACGTATCCGAGATCGAGAAATCCCTTGTCATTACGATGGAAAGCGCCGATGTTGATAGCAAAGAATGCTGCCATGAAAGATAGAGGCAGCTGCCGAGGTTAGCTCCACCCTTTTCAGAACTTGATATCGGAAGACACTTACAAAAATGATTGTAACGACGGTGAATACCATAAGTGTTTTGCCTTGTTTCTCATTTTCTTCGTTCATCTTGACCGTTTCTTCTGTCAAAGTGACCATCTTTGCGTTCGTCTCCGCCGTTTGCCTTGTTAATTTGACCGTTTGTTGTGTTAAAGTGACCATCTTTGCGTTCGTCTCGGTCGTTTGCCCTGTCAATTTGACCATCTCCTTTGACATCTCGAGAGATTGCTCGGCTTGAATCCTCACCGACCGAGCATCTAAGACGTTGCTTTGTTTCTGCTTCAAATCCACAAGGAAGTCAATCTGTAGATGTCAGCCTGTGGTGTTTTGAGCAAGAAGAGTACACTGACAGCTTGGTTGGCTTTCCTAGCGCGCTGAAACGTTCTACTGATTTCGTCGATGCTCACTTGAACCACAGCAAGAGGTAGACTTCCTTGATTGGACTTCCTCCATGCTTCCGAAATGCTGTTGTCCATTGGCTTCTTGTGGGATTTCCTAGAATTCTTGAATTTCTTCTCGCTTGCATTAAGTTGCTTCGTCTCGCTGATAATGTTTTGGACTTCAGCTATCTCCAATTTGCCTAGCGTGGGAACCTTCGAGACATTTGAAAGTTCTAGGTCGGAAAAACTCATTTTCAGGCTGGGGCTTTCCTCATTTACCTCTTCTATTGGCAAGTCGTCCATTGACGCCATTTTCGTCTGTGATGACAAATCTTCCTTTGTTTGATTCGCGCTCTCCCGACTGATCTGAAGTGGTCTCATGTTAACGTCACTGGGGGTCATCTCCTCAGATTGCATCCCTCTCGAATCGTCCTGTCTATCTATGATAACTTGTGCGTTAGAATGGATGGCAGCCCTTGATAGCATAACGCTTTCCAAAGTGGTTAGAACCTTCTTTTGGTCCTCAAACAGCATAGACATGATAGTCAATTCGTCTTGGATGTCCTTGATCTCACGGAGCAGCGAGATTTCCCTCGAAATATTCAAGACTTGAATGCGCCCAATTTTCTTGATTAGCTTCATTGCAGCTTCTCTCTGATCCGCAGCAGGAAGTGAGAACAAACTATTGATGTCGTTGACGGTAAGTGGCTCGTGAAATGGGTTGTCACGATACGCTTTACATAAGCCGACTAGGTCAGCTAGAGGCATTGTATCCTGTGCGTTGGGATCTGAGGCAAGCACACCGACGAGGACTGAAGTGAGTCCAGCTTCTTCATCTGATGCCGTCGTCAAGATGTTGAACTCCTCGAAAAGGTCCGCTTCCTCGCGCATCTGGGTTTATTGCGTAAGTCAACCAGACGGGAAGGATGTAATTAATTTGGTACTGACCACATCACTGATGGCCGTCTCATATATTTCAGAGAAGCCCGGTCTTTCGTTCATACTTCCGATATCTAGGTACGTCTTCGAACATTGACTTGCAATTATCCCGGTCAAGTCGTAAACTGTCCTAACGGATGACCTTTCGCCAAGTAATTGCATCTTTATGTTTCTCAGCACATCTGTAAAGCCATAAGGGTCTGGATCCGGGACTCTAGGGGTACTGGGAACATGTTCTCTGTGGGGGAAGCAGGTAATAACGGTGTCGACTTGGTCTCCAGCCCTTGGTAACACCCATAGCCATAATTGATCGACCATCGAAATAACTTCCGGCTTCAGATTCTTCTTTTTCTGGTAGCGAGACACCACTTGGTCAAGATCTCTCCTTTTGGTATCCTTCATGGAGTGGTAGTAATACTGGTCTAAGGTTCGTCGAATATGCAACGGGTGATCGTCTAGCAAATACGCGTCCACAAGGTTTTGATCTTTGTTTTCATACGGAAGTGGTGCTGTACCGTCTGTGGGCTGTTGCTCAGGAGGTTGTTGCTCAGGAGGTTGTTGCTCAGGGGGCTGTCGGTTCATGACATGTTCCCTCTTTTCTTGTTGATCCACTGTATCCCAATGAAGGTACGGCATCTATTACACTATGAGCAGTATTCCAAGCGCCTAGATGATATTCCCTTACAAACAGAACCAAGCTTGACTTAGAGTCTGTATCATCTGCAAAATCCTTATCTCCTTCCAGAAAGGCTGTTCAGATGAGAGAAAACGTCAGTCTACAAGTAGAAATCTACTTGGGAACTAGATAGACAGAGTCTTACGCTTAGATATGCCACTAAAAGTGCGGCAAAAGGGCCGCATGAATCGGGCATGGTGCACCAGATGAGCATCAGAGTTGTCTCGATGTTGCCGACCAACCCAACGTTCTGAGTTAAGCACGTTATATGCTTCGGCTGGATTGTGAAAAAGTCTTGCAATCAGGACCTGGGAAAGTTAGGCAGCTGCCAAGTAAATAGATCAAGCTCTGGCATTACCTCAATCCACCTCATCTGCTCATGGAATCAGCTCATGTTGCAATATTAGATCCGAGCACTCACATTATTTGCTGGAAGATGCAGCCATCTAAATGATAGCTTTCCCTTACTTTGGTCGTGTTCAAGGTGCGGGTCATTAAGAACCTGGTTGACATAGGGCTCCTTTGTATCAATCTCCATCTGATTGCTGCTTGAACTGTAGAAGAAGTCTAGGACTGTCGCTTTGAACAAACGGTCTACACTGTGGTGCAAGCCTGCACTCGTCTCAGCAAGAGGTCCATCTTTCTCGCGCTTAGCTAGAAGTTGCAAAATGGTGTGATGGTTCGGCATGTTTCCGTTAATCACCAAATCTATTGGTCTCTCCTGCCTCGAGTTTTCCCTAGAGATATCAGCCCCGGATTCTAGGAGCACTCTCACCACGTCTTCTTTGCCAGCTCGAACAGCGGAAAGGAGCGGGGTGTCTCTCCCTCTTATGGAAAGGTCCCGGTTGGCACCAGCCCTTAGAAGAATTCCAACCAACCGAGCATGCCCTTTTTCTGCTGCAATATTCAGTGGTGTTTGAAAATCCTTATTATCACCACTTTTCACGCTGTCAACTGCTACCTGCTTTTGAATCAACTGTTCCGCCAGATCATCCCATCCTTTCTCTGCAGCTTTATGCAAGTATTTCGAAGCCCATGATAGGTCTCCAGAGCTTTCAAGCCCGAGCTCAGGGTGCTTCTTCAACCCTTCTTCTACCAGGAAGCGCGTGATATAATCATGCTTGTTCTGAGCTGCTCTCGACAAAGGAGTTTCTCCACCTTCATCTGAGGCATCAAAGTCCACCTTGAACGGCGTGTCGTGATTTTCCGCCATAGTCTCCATAGAAGAGGAGCCAAAAGTCAACAGGGAAATGACAACATGTGTGGCACCGTTTTGTGCTGCCCAGAATAATGGCGTTTGACCGTGCTTGTCGGGCTGATCAAGTTTAATCTCTTCTCTCTTCTCAAGGAGCATTTCCACAGTCGTCTCACACCCGTTCCCAGCTGCCCATGATAAAGGTGTTCTCCCATGAGCATCTTCTCCGTTGATATCAATCTTAGGTTCACTTAACAAGCACTTCAAAGTATCCGCTTGGCCATTGCCCGCGGCCCATGATATTAACGTCCTCCCTCCAGAATCCGTTTGGATAATCTCGATCTGATATTTCCCTAACAAAAGCTTCATAATATCTGTTTAGCCATTACCCACGGCCCAAGATACTGGCGTTCTCCCTTCATAATCCCCTTTGTTATTCTCAATTCGAGATTTATGTAGCAAAAGTTGCACCATATCCATTTGGCCATTGCCTGCGGCCCATGACAATGGCGTTCTTCCATCTTTGTCTTCTTCGTTAAGGTTTGCCCCCTCTCCTTGAAGCACTCGATGCAAGTACTCTTCCCACCCATTACCAGCGGCCCATGATAATGGGGTAGGTGAGGTTTTTCCTTTCAGTTGAAGGGTGGCCGTTTTTCTTCCCCCCAACAGCCCTAATATACCTGATGTGACCCGCTGTATTTTGTCAAGCAATTTGAACTTCACATCTATCGTCATGCGTAGGGACCTAAGGTCGGGATTGATCTTGAACCAGATCGCAATAGAAAAACGTATGCTGTCACGATCAGGATCTTCTTTGACTTCCAGGTCTAGTTCTATGGAAGAACGCGATTTATCCTTGTGGAGGATCTTAGTATCACGGTCTCTCGCACCCGTTCCAGCAAGCGGCTCGTACACGTCCCCAGTATGGGTCGATGTAGACTTTCGGAGAAGAGTGAAGTCCAATACTCGTAATGCATGTTGGTCCAGTACTCGTAATGCGCGTAGGTACGTGAGTTCGCTGGCAAAAGACACCTGAAGCTGGAGCCTATAATTTCTGGCCCTGCCGTGAACATTGGACTTGGAAGCCTGACAGTCGAGCAAGGCCATGTTTTCTCCTGCGTCGGCCGGGTCACCTTGAAAAACACCAGCAACTCGTACATTAAAGGTTATCGGAGTAGAATGCGGCATGATGTCCAAAGTGCCAACACTGCACGAGTTGAATGGAGCTCATAACATCAAAAGGCGAAGAATTAGCTTCAGCAGCCTGACCGGTTCTTAATATAAAATTCTCATTCTTCAATGCAGAGTGTTCAGCCACAAAGCTGCAACCTGACCTCCACTCTGGTCCACAGAGGAGCTGAAAGAGATAACGAGACACATGATAGCTAATAGAATTCGATAGGGAGACCGCATTGAAGAATTATGGTGGGAGAAGTGACTGACGCCAGTGCTGAGGCAGCAGAATCAGCGTTACACTGCATGTGCAGGATACAGCGAGACGAATAAGACAGAGCCAATTACTACTCGGTAAGGTGATATCACTAATCATTGGCGGAAGACCTCCTGCAGCTGGGCTGTCATTGCTGCATCCGTGAAAACGCAAGCAACCTATGGCAATAAACACGGGTAGATGTTGAAAGGGCATTGAGATGCTCTTGGATCATATGTCTGGAAAGCAGACATCGAGCATCGCTAAACTCTACGAATGGTAGTGCAAAGATCCCTCAGGGAGCCAATGTTGGGGGACGAGGCTTACCTCCCGCTCTTTAAATTTTGCTTGCACGCGCAGATACTCCGTGCAGTTGTGTTCTCTCATGTCATAGGGCGAAGGCCTCGCATCTTGCAACTAGGATGACATGAATAGGTAGATATAACTGATCTTTGATCTTTGATCATTGAACATGGAAATAACTGTCGACAAGCAGGCTTTAATACAAATTCGGTGGAAGGAGTCGAAGAGCCAGCTTAGAGCGCCGGCCGCTCGCGGCATTGTGTTGTCGTCAAGAATGATTGAATGCCAGAGAAACGCCGGGTGTGGCAAATTGCTATTATTGGCGAGTCAAAACATCCCCCACGCTTTATTTGAAGTTTGATCGTTTGTTATTTGTGCTCTTCATCCCTCTAGACGGAGACATGTTGCTTGTGCGTCAGCACCCGTTCGGACACTGGGCCAAAAAGGTGACATTTTCCGCGGAAAAAAGTGATGACCTGTATATTCTATGGTTGATAGTTTGTGGGCGTGACATGAACTTCATGGCGTTGCCTCCTATAGTTGGGTGTAGGGAAGAAAGACAGAAATGGAAAAATTGTGTTGATGAAAAGGAAAGAATGAGGAAATGGGCTTCTAATTTAGCGCCAGACCCCTAAGCGAGAGTGCCTCCAGACTTCACGACGTCGAAACTCTTCTTCTCTCGTATCAACATCTCCTCAAGAACAATCGACTTCGAACTTCACATCAGAAGAATACTGTCGCCTCGCGATGAATAATCGCCTAAATATCTCCATCAAGGAGTCTTCGCGCTCTCGGCGTCCTCGCAATGCCGTTTTAGCAGCTCCAACGTCCTTCAGCTCTCCTTCCGAAACTCATTCTCCAGCACGACCCCTGGAGACAGACAGCACCCACGGCACACCAAGGACGACATCTCTCTCTACCACCGTTTGATCATGGTCTTCTCGAAACCTCATCTGAACTCCCACGTCGAGCGCAAATCCCAGGACATACGGCTTCAGACTCATAGCTTGATAAAACGTGACTCTGTGTGGCAAATCAAGTTCCACAACCTCTCCTTTACGGATACCGGTCGGTCTGTCCTCAACGTAGGTGGTTGTCAGAGGTTCTCGTTGTCCCTTTGAAGGCAGATGATTGTGGAAGCCATTCGGAGTACGATTCGAGGTCCGTGACCGTGTCGAATACGGCTTTGGCTGGAGCCTTGATTGCGATGCAGAGATGGATGGTCATTGATATCGATGAAAGTGACTACATTCAATGCTGTAGCTGTGGTCGAGGAAATCCGATCTGCCATTCAAGAGAGTGATGTGCAGAGCATATATTCAACGAGATCATGCTTACGCATCTTGGTGCTTGATGTCGGGTGAGACATCGCTGCCATATACGACGCGTGTAGGACGAGCCGCGCAATTGGCCGAGGCAAGGCTTGGCTTTCTATTAACCAATAGGTATAGAGGACTGCGAGGCTCCAATCGTGTGGTGTAAATTGGACAAAGAAGATCATTTTCACTTCCAAGATCGTCTTAAGGAAGTGAAGGTTGATCAAATATCGACCTTGGAGGAAACCCCTTCATCGATTTTACGAAAGGCTTTCACCGCTCTTTTCATTCGGAATCAGTTGCCATCTGATGTATTGATGGCCGCTACAAATCTTCCCATCCTGGCACTGCATATATTGTTTCGAATCATTCTGCAAGCTCTTCGACTGCTGCTGCATGAATCCTTGGTGGTGATGCAGCAAGAAGGATTCAAATATTCGGAAGGTCTTGTACAGATTTCCGATGCACAGCACCCTCGGCTTGCTTGGCTACTCTTATATCGCCTTGGCGGTACGTGCATTCTGCTCCAGCATCGGCCGAGCTGAGGTCTTCGGGCAAGTCCCAGGTGCCTTCAAGCCACCTGTCATGGTATATCTTCGTCTACGGGTGGCAGCATTCTACCCACTCTCTTAGCGGGCAACCCGCACAACGCAACTTATTGGATTTTGGGGCTGTCAACATATCGTCTCTGGTCATACTACGTCTAATGGCTTACCCAGAGGAATGTTAAGGTCACTCGCCGAGCTCACAAACCTACTGAGAATGATAATGCCGTGGCATCGCTTTCAGCACTGGAGCGTACGCCTGACCCGGGTATATATGTCCGTCGACGGTCAACCAGAACGAGATTATCCCATGAATCCCACACCACCTATTGGAGCTTTCCCGTCGCGTACTTGCATCCCGAATGCCTCATGATCTGCCTCTCCGAGACGATACAGGAACGCTTGTATTACTTTCTGCTCTTGCGAGTCTGGAGAAAGACCTTGAGCTCCTTAGTCTCTGTTTCTCCTCTCAAGCACTGGCCACAACGCCGAAACAAGAGACTGAGGAGTCTGTGGTCGAGAGGAGGAAGCTCCTCTGAGATCTTTCTAGAACAGTGTCGTTCAAGGCGTTCGCCAACCTCGTTGGAAGAGACAGGACATAGGGTTCCATTGGTTCTCATAGTTGGCCTATCTATCAGATGGGCATGGCACATTCTGTACGCGTCAACCTGGAGGATTCACGCTCTCAAAATTCCCCGTCTCTATGATTCAGGTCAAGTCGATCATCGCAACCTAAGTACGCCGCCTTAATGCAGCATTGTCACATGTCACAACCAAGAGGAGTGATGTTGAACCAAAACGCCTCAAAAACTTGGCCAGTAAACAACCTCCCACACAAAACTATATCACAACACCCTATGACTTAGCTCAAACCCCACTATGGGCCAAATCTGAGCCCAATCTGGGCAGCCCCCACGTCTCAGGTCTCGAAACGGCGATCACCGTCACGTGTTGTTCTTAAACGTTCCATCTTCATGTTCTGCATGATGACAGTGACGATTGGAAATACTCCGAGTAATCTATTTTGGAAGTAAGTATCACCTCCGGAGAAGGGAATCCGTGTGGTAAACTTTGTATTTTCGTCCCAAGCCCTTGGCAGCGGGAGTTGCTGCCAGGGTTGAACCTGGACGATCTCTTGCCGCATGTTTGAAGATCACAAATTGGACGAAAATTCGGACTCTGCACAGAAGTCTAGACAAACTCCGGGTGCTGCAATTCATCAGGATTCTCTGTGTTCTGGGCGATTTTCTTGTCATGTTATCAAGCATGTGGGATGGAGTCATCCCGTCGGCACTCAAAAATTCCCGATCGTCAAAAGCCTCAACCCTAAATCACGTCTTGACGTACATCTCAACATTTCAAAGCAGTTTCCTTATCTTCCGCATCCAGCGATGACGACTCGATCAAGCAATGCCATCCTTAAAACGCGCTCATCAATCTTATCCTTTCTAGCCATCTAGATACCATCTCTTGGCGTGCTAGCATCAGCCTCCCTTGGCGCGTATTGGCACTTGGCCTTGAAGCGATCTTCTTGGTGCCCTCAACCTCACCTCCACCACTCTCCACGACGCCCAAGACCATGACAAGCAAAAGAGGGCCGAGTCAGCGTATCTTAGTATGGGTGCAAACATAGGTTTTGCGTCAGGATAAGCTCAAAATGGGGGCTGATCGGCGTGGTACTCTAGCGCTAATATCACCAGTCCCGACGGCGACTCACTCAGTCTCCCTTGGCTGGGGAGGGGAGGCAGCGATGTGTAAAGTAGATGCTTCTTGAGGCTTATGTTGCAAGCGCGTGTATGCTGTGTCTCGGAATTTCCTCACTGTGCTCTATCTCATTCACTGCCTCTCGCCAAGTGTCGGCGGCTTTCATATGTGGGTGTTGTCCGTCCCCTTCCGTTTCCGTGACTGCTGGACTATTATGCTGGCACCATTTCACATATTGCATGTAGACCTCGGCGATTGACTCGCTTTTCCCGTTTTACATCTTTGTTCTTATTCATAGAAAGATCTTTTATATTGTTTTTGAGCGGTGTCTTTGCCATAATGACTGGACGATTCACGCAGAAAGATCCGGTGCAGTGTGCGCACTATGCTAGATTCTTCAAGCATCTCACCTTGGCTCAAGCCAATAGTATATTCTGGCTGCTATTCATCTTTGTAAGATGCCCTGCTGTTCTTGTTGCTTAATAGCCAGCAATAAGTACACTGGTATATCTTGTATTGAAAGTTATCATTACTGACTATCAACAGGTCTTGGTTATGATGTGTATCAGCTCATTGCAACACCACAAGTACGTCGCCCTTAAAACATGAACACAACCACCTCCGAGCCCTCAAGCCCATCTCATGCACAACACCCCTAACATATACAACAGATCAATAGCCCTAACCGAACACGACAAAACGCTCCCCAAGAAAGTCATCTCCTCTCCCCAACACCAACTCAAAAACCGCCGTACCCGCCTCCATTATCTCTCGGTCGCTTCTCTCTGTCTCGTACTGGCTGCTACAGCGACGGTCTTTGAATGCTTTGCTCTGTTCAATATTGAGTTCTGTGATGGAGAGGATTTGATGCAGTTGTATTGGGGGTTTTGGAGTGTGTTGCAGGTGGGGAGTAATATTGCGATTTTGGGGGTGATGGTGCAGTTTTGGATTGTGCTTGGGGATATTGAGACGCCTAGTATGTTTGTCTTTTCCCTGCTCACCCCTGCTCGATCCCTTGCATTTAGTATTGAAGGAGCGAGGCACTGATGAGTGTAGGTTGGGCTGTTGCATTAGGAACTCCAGTGTTGGTATTCGCCGCTATCGGATTCAACATCCGACACATCTACAAGGAAACCATCGGCCGGATCCGTGGGAAGAGAGAATCTGTCAGTGATGAAGAGCAAGGAAGGGGAAGGGGACCGTCGGCGGATGAGGAGAGAGAGGATACTGTTGGACCGAGTGATGAGATTGATCCTGAGAAATACCCCAACGATAGGTCTTTGAGCACTGCGTAAGTCTCCTTTTTCCTTCTCGAACTCGTGCTTGGATATCTCACTGATGATGGATAGGCCGACGGTTGTGCCGACTGAAGCACCACCAACAAGGAACCGAAGTGTATCGAGCGTCAGCCAATACGCTCCGAGCATTCAGCGTGTTGACGTCGGTCGACACAGCACTTTTTGGCAACGGGATCTTCATTACATGCTCAATTCTGTCATTACGGATCATCCAAGGGAGCACAATAGAGATAGAAACTAGAGTAGAAAAGTCCTCCTTTCACAGCGATTGTTTTATTGGCGTTATAGCGTTACTGGCAAGACTGCGGGGTATAGAACTAGATAGATGCCTTCTTAACGAAGTTACGACGTTATGACCCATTCTCTCTCCCGTATTCACATTCCTTTCCTTCCTCTCTATACATTCCCATCACATGCTTGAAAGATGAGGTGACTTCTTCACATGACACAGTTCGCCACAGCAGTCTCCATCCACAACTTCGTATAAACCCTATGCAAAAACTCAATATGAGCCGGCATCGGTTTCCCTTCCGCCTTCCCCAACCCTTGAAACAACACACTCTTCAACCCAAACACAGCTTCCCTCTTCTCCCGATCAATCTTAACACTCATCTCGAACAATCCATCCGACGGCCTCACATCTCTATTCAAAGGACTGTCACCACAGCGCACAACAATCCTCCCTTCTTCACCAGTAACTTTCTCCACAACCTCGAAATGATCCGTGATCTGTGTCCCGACTTCGTACTTCGACTCATGCAATTCCTTTCTATCCCATAATTGATGTCCGGTTCTCGCAACGTCGCCTCTCCATTTTCGTTCCAAGACTCGGCGCTGCACTTCGTATCCCCATCCTGACCAGACGCCGGCGCAGAAAGCTTCTATGAGCGCGCCGGAAGAGGCTTTTTCGAGGAGCTGGGGTTTTATTTTTGAGAGTGGTACGCGGCGGAGGCAGAGGTCTTGAGTGGCGGGATTGGAGTTGGGGTTCTGGAAGAGGTAGGCTTGTGAGGTGAAGATTGGGTCGGCGGTGGTGAGGGGGACGAATTGGGCGTTGCGGGTCCAGACTGCAGTCCTGAGATTAGCTATTGTTTCTTTGTTCTTTTTGGGAATGACGCAGTTGAAATTGGGATGAAAGAAGGGCCATTGATAGGGGGCAACTACAAGCGAATGCGCCAGCGCTGCCAGCGCCGCCGAGGACAGTGGTTGTGAAGAGGGTGCGGAGGACGCCCATTGTTGGTTTAGGGAGGGTGGTTTATGGGCGCGGGCGGGATTTGGAGGAGAGGCCGGAGAGGATGAAGTTGTGTACGGAGGAGAACAATTGATCGCGGAAAAGGAGGGTGCGGGCTTGTGTTCGTTGGATTGTGGTTGTGGTCGTGTGCTTGGAGGTTGGTATGGAAAGTGGTGTTGGGGAGAAAGTGGAGGGGAGTGCTGGCACGTGCTTGTGAGTTTTTGTGGGGAAGCACGCTACAGAAACATACCTGCTGTCCACATTTTGATATCTTCCTTCCCTTCCATCGGAAGCACAATTTACGACCTGGACGGTCGACTCTATGCTGGAGGGCCTAGCGATATATCTTGTTGATGGGATATTTTTTCATTCCTCACGGATCCCCGCCGCTTCTGCGATTGAGTCATTCTAGAATCCGCCGAGTTTTGATCGCCGCCAGAAGTATTTATATCGACCGAAAGAACAACGATCCTTCCGTCTCGCGCTATATAAAAACTCTCACGGTTTGTGCGCAAGTTTGAGTCCTCGGGCTCTAGGGGAGCAATCCTATGGTGGTGTTAGTAGAGCATTGAGGTAGAACAATGATCTCGAATGAGTTCATTCTACCGGTCAACCACCAGCTGCACGGCAAGCGCCATCAACTCGTTCCTGTTTACCAAACGGCGCGAGAGGAAGAATATCGACTTTCGCCCATACGTTGAGAATCTTTGAAGTTGGGTTGTAGGAATCCACTGGCCGCCACATGGACCCCACACAAGCCAAGCGTCTCGACGCCCCACTAGCCTTTTGTGGATTCTTCAACAACATTCAATGGAGCTCTCTTTCTCATGCTTTTGCATCAGGTAGTGTCCTCCTGCTGGCACTCCTCTTGTGTCTCAGCCGAACCTGCGCTCGTTGATCTCAGCCTTGCCCATGCTAAAATACTATCGTCTTGCTCGTTTTCGTCTTGTATCTAGGCCTGCCAGCATCATGCTTTGCGATCAATGCGCTCAAATCTTTACAGGTGCACGTGTTGATACTTCACGATCCAAAAATCACGAGACCATCAAGGCGCTTGAGCAATCAGCTCAGCAAGGTTGTCATATCTGCACTCCGGTGATGAGCTGCCTGACTGTGGACGAGATCGAGATTTGGCGACCACCTTCTCCGGCAACAAAAGAACGACCACTCGAACAATGCGAGGTTCTGCACAGTATCAGCGACATGAAACCATATGGGATACCGAGGTACAACCTACTAAAGTAGACTTCGAACCCAGGTACCCAGGATATGCCACTCCTGGCGAGAAAGCTATGAGCAGGAAGCTAGCATATCTGACTTTGCTTCTGATGGATGTGGGGAATTTGTTATCTTTCGATTTTTCATTAGCTGATTGGAAATTAGCCCACAAAAATTCTGATGAACCACGCCGACATTGAAGTCTCGACAGAGTCCGAACAAAGCTGGTCCTGTGTCAGAACCTGGCTCAAAAACTGTACAAAGAGCCATCACCTTTGTTCAATGCACAGAGATCCATCGTGGAGGCCGACACGACTTCTTGACTTAGGACCCCTCAGAGCGGTTCTCCCTCCACATTTAGTCGAATACGATGAAATTCCAATCGGCGTAGTATATGCTACTCTGAGTCATTGCTGTGAGCGTCCATATTTGTCATGCTCGGGCTCGGATTGAATATTGAGCTAGTTCTTCGAATCTTTCAAGTGCTTCGTCAAATCCAGGTCTTCTCGGATACTTGACTAAGCGATGTCCTCTACAGGGGGTAGCGCAGAAGTCATTCAACTCCGGACTCAAAATCATCAGGACATCAAACAATACATTTCACAGAGTCATTTACCGCAGACTTTTCAAGATGCTATTTTGATTACTCGCAGATTAGAGATACGATATCTCTAGCTAGATTCCCTCTGCATTATTCAAGACTCTTTCCAAGACTTGGAACTCAAAGCATCTCAAATATAGCACATGTACAGCAACTCCTTCTCCAATATAGCAGGAACCCATGCCGCGGATGGTCGGGCTGGACTGTTCGTCAATAGGTATCCGCTTCTGATACAACCGTGAAAAGTTAGGGCCAATTGGACCGATGAAGGACCTGTGGACCTCTATTCTGCGGAACCTACGGGCTGGACGAGGGCGTTCAGAAAGGAGCCGCTTAACAGGAGAGGATGGGTCGTTCAAGAAAGGCTCCTATCCCCAAGGATCTGCCATTTCACAGGGACGCAGCTCATTTGGGAATGTAGCGAAGCTTTTGCCTGTGAAAGATATCCGCTTGGTAGTGGCAACGGCAATGCCTCTGTCTCAGGTCTCAAGAGCCTCTCGAAACTGAGCACGTCACATCAACCAGATGAAGAGGAATGTGTAATTTGCTGGACTGAAATTATCCGCTACTACTCGGGATCAAGTTTTACTCGAGATACAGACAAGCTGGTCGCGATATCAGGAATTGTTCGGAGAATACAAAGCTTTTGGCGTCACGACTATGTCGCCGGGATGTGGAGGACGGTCTAGAATACCAGCTTGTGTGGGTAGTCGATCAAACAGATGGGCGTCTTAGGAGACGAGCAGCAACGTACATCGCTCCGACTTGGTCTTGGGCTTCTGTTAATGGCGCTGCAGTCCATCTCAGCACATCTGTGAGAACTCGTGCAAGAGTCGATCTGCTCTCCAAATTCCTTGAATTGGACGTCGTTCCTACACACAGCTCGACATTGTGTACGGACGGATACCTTAACTTGCGTTGCTTCCTGGCCCCCGTCACCCTAGATCTCATCCACGCAAGGCAGGAGATGAAAGTCATCAAGTTCAGCAACGGAATACCAGCGACCCACGAGCAGCTAAGGTTCTATACAGCTCTCGATGTGCCAAATACTGATACTGAGGGTATCTCCTTCTGGTGTCCTCCGATTCTGTGTCGTCAACACTTTCGTAGTGCGAGCCACAATCCAATAGCTACTTGGAAGGTCTGCTCCTATATTTAAACATAGATGAAGAAGGGATTTTCCGCCGTTGTGGTTGTTTTACAATTACCAATGTCTATGGTGATAGCAGGGAACGATTTTGGAAGGCTACGTTTGAGTATGACAGGCCGCTTTGCCACTGAAATTGTTCGGCGTCGAGCTTTGTGACGAGGTCTTGCAATACCGGATGGGTTCTGATGGAGAAGGATATAAGCTTTCTGATGCTGTTCCGCAGTTCAATATCACCATCAAGTAAGGGAGTTGGGCCATGGAAGTGTCTATTCCGCGACGCTTTTGGAGACCTATCGTTGACAAAACTCAGACCAAAGGCTTCAGCTTTTCAGTCTCTACAGGGAGTCGAGCATTACAACCAGAACGGCTCACGGAGCTTTGATCTCCAGTCTGACCAGGGACCATGCTGCAAGCCAAACGGCCCCCAAAGATGGTCCAGGGACTCATGGTCAATATGTTTGTGTTCACTGTACGAGTCCACGAATCACGTTGAGAGACTGTCTGCCACTTCCGTTGTATTCCTCGAGAATCTGATCGTGCTCTTGTTGGGCATAGCTTGACTGGCTAGGGCTCGACCAGGGTCAACGCTCAGGGCGGGAGCCTCGCAAACTTCCTCAAAGCAGGCTGCCGGGAAGGCTTAGCGTGCGGATGTTCAATTAAACGAGATGCACGTCCGACAGTCGAAAGGTTATCTGAACGGCTGCTGTCTAAGCCTCGGCATGAGTTTACATTCATTGGTACTGTAGCTGAAAACAGAGTGAGGGGCTGCCTGTCTGGGGCTTTCCTGTGCATCAGACGGCAGTCGAGCCGGGGCAGAAATGACATATCTGCTGGCATTCTACCAATCGTAAAGTCATTTCCGCCGTCAGGTGCTTATCGGGTTGAGGTGCGAATCCTTCGAAGCACCTGCGTTTGTCCACGGCTGAAGTCGTTGAATTTGACTCGCTCGCCAACGGCTACCCCAGACCAAAATATTCTTACATCTCTCCACACCCCTGCAGATGAGCCACGACTTCAAGCGATCGACAACGGGTTTCCAACAGGAGGTCGACCCGTTTGGCGGTAAGTAGACAGAATCAATATTTTGTGGTCGCATATTGAGATATTTTAGGCATGATTCCTCCCGACGGGTTGCATAGCGATATCGACAAGGTTGGGGCAAAATAACTCTATTCGAGGGTTTAGGAGTCGCAGGTCTTTGTTCTACTATCAATCTCGCGCTCGTTGTGTTGCGTTCCGAATTTCGTATTTCAAAGACGCCGCCCGCTCTTTATTTCTTTGTTCTAAGTTTGATACTTTTATGCCGTGTCCATCTCAAATCCAAACATTTCGTCATTAATTAATCAATTGCCAAGTTTCATATACCGAGAACCTACTTAACAGCTGCGTTGATTCAATATGGTTGACTATCATGAGAATGTGTATGCGAGGAGAGGATTGGATGGAAGAAGTCATATTCCAGCATTACCTTTCTGGGTCGCTCTCATCCGCATTGCTCAATTTGTATGAACCTGCTCCAAGTTCGGGGTACAAAGTCTTTCTTGACCTCTCTATTAACGATATATAGATTCTAGCCCTCATCGTTCTCATTCTTGCCGCTTATGCCTCCTCCGTCTTTGGGTCAGACTACGTGAGTTTCTTCCCCTCCTCTCTGACGAGAAGCAAAATCGCTGACAACGCTGTTCCAGTTCCCTGGCTATGGTGTGCCATGTTCTTCACCTGAACGAGCTCTACTGACCAGACCGACTAGGCATGACCTTCTTCGTCTTCTCCTGGACCATCCTATTCTTAATCTACGTACGTCCCTCCCTTCTCCAACACCCCTTCTCCACTCTCCTAACAAATTTTCCAGATATTCGTCACCCCCCTCTGGTACCCCGAACTCTACCTCTACTGGGCCCACCTCGGCCTTGAAATCATAACCGTCATCTTCTGGCTCGTAGCCTGGGCACTCCTTGCCCAAGAAGCATCTGCGTGGAACGCGGTCCAAGGAGCTGAAAACGCCATTAACCAGGCGATCCAGGATTCGGGCGTACAGGTTGATATTTGGTCTGCGGGCAACCACGCGATTGCCGCTACGAAGGCTGCTGCTGCGCTTGGAGCTATTACTTGGTTGCTTTTTGTTGTTACGCTGACTGTTTTCGGTATGCTGTACCTCTCCTAACTCTGCCCTTTCAAGAAGATGATCTTTTTGGTGGAAAGAGGCAACTGACGTTTGTGCTTCGCAGGCTTCTTCCTCCACAAACACCGCGTCGCCGCTGGCTCGACAGGGGCAGACGTCGAAGCTGCCGAGAAAGTCCCCACATTCACTCAACCCCCACTCGAACTCAACAATGGCGTCAACAATGGCGCGCAACACCAAGTGTCTTCGCCTGCTCCTGCTTAGACAGATTGCGCGTGAGAGCTACCAGAGAAGGGCTATGCAGGTGGATCATGTTATTTATGAGCCATTTTTGACAGTGGAGGTGGACTTGGGGTGTGATGATTGGTGGGAAGGATGGTGATTTTGTGTTTCTGGAAAAGCAGAAGGGTGGCTGGGTAATGAGGGGTGATTGGGCGTGAAAAAGATACTGGAGTTTGATTATACCCATTCTTCTGCGATACATTTTCTTGATTTTGGATTCTGTAATGCTGGATGGTATTAATGATGGCGTCTCGAGGTAGACCCGTTCACATTCGTTGAAACGTATGTTTCCTTCTGTTAGCTAAATGCTCGTTCTCAAGACAAATAATATATACTGCTCACCCGCATAACCTCTCGTCTTCTCGGGTGGACCCAGGTATTTCGCAGAAAATTACAACCTTCCAATTCAATCCCGAAAACTTGATCAAATAGCAATCTCATCACCATCTTCCAACGGCGGCCAATCAAGCGCCAGATCCAGCTCCGAAAGCGACGTCAACTCCTTCTCCTTCTGGTCATTCTCCACGAGGGATCTGTCGTCTTGTCTGATGTGCATTTTTGATGGCACGGCACTCCCCTTCATGCTGCTAGAGCGTATTGGGAGTGGAGGAAGAAGCGACAATGGGTTGCTGGATGATATGTCGCGGTGGTAGTAGTCAGGTGAGTCTGAGAGGTGGTAACGAGGGCTGCAGCGTTCGAACGGAGATTCGCCTGAAATGCGTGTACTACGGAGGAGGTTGAGTGGACTTGCTGATTTTGAGGATCCGCGGTTGGCGAGTTCCATGAAGCTGTTGGCGGGGGGTGCTGACCCATATGTCTTGATGTATGGCCCTGGTTTCGAACGCTTTGGTAGACTTTGTTGACGGATCTGAGACTGCGCCTCTTCCAGGTACGCTTCAGACGTAGATTTGTACAGAAATTTGTATTGGTGGCAGTCTTCTTGTCGTGCTTTGAGCTTTGTCATCCACCGTGACCATTTTTCCTTCGAGGCAAGTATGTCCTTTGGTATCTTCTTCAAAAATCCTACTTCAACAACCGCCAGATCCTTTTCTTTCAAGCCACAGCACCCTGCCCATTTTTTCAATGCCATTTTTTTCAATACCCATTCGTGTGCATATTGCCAACGACGAAACACTAAATTGATTAGTTGTCCTGCATTCAAAGGAGAGAATTAACGTACGCATATCGCCAGTCATCAGTGCAACTCCAAGTAAAAGCTTTTCCATGTCATCTGTTCCATATGCGTCGGTAATTCCACGGACGCTAGAAGAGTATGTTTCCCACGGAACTGCCTCTTTAAATTGATAAATAAGTATCAAGACCACGTTCAAGAAGACGTGTGGTTGGCCGGAGATAGTTCTTTGAACCCAAGTCAAGAGAGGTGGAGGGGTCCAATGTGTGTTGGTTTTCCAATGTTCGGCTAATGAGGCGCTCATTACCAGGTCGTCCCATGATGTATATTGTAAGAAAGCGGTCAACTATTGGAACTAAATTAAAATTCGCTACAAGACTTGGATGTCTGGTGCTCTTACTAAAGCGGCAAGCTCCGTTGCGCTATCGATATAGACGTCTGGCAACACGACTGGCCAAAGGATCTCACCAAATTCGAGATTCACGTCGGTTGAAACACCGGCGTGGTCAGAAAATGATCGATCCTCAGAGATGGCGGCCAAGGCTGTGAGGTCGTCAAATAATGTTTCCACGTCCACTTCCATCTTCATCTCCATTTCCATAGCTTCGCTTGAAAGCGGAAGTTCGTGGATCGCTATAGGCTGGGTTGCTGTTTGGTCGAGGTCATCGTCGGATGTTTCCTCGTCGTTGTGAGTACCAGGTGTATAGCAGGTAATATAAGAGGGGGTCGCTGCGTTTGTCAGCTACCCGAATATTCAAATAGTGGACTTCACTCACGCATCTGCTCCTCAAGTATCATATCATCTGTCATCTCATTCCTCTTCGCAAATCGAGCCATCTTATGCGGCGGCACCGGACGTTCGTTGACGTAAAATTCGCTCTCCTTACCACCTTCAAGCTCTCGCTTCAACTTCTTGCGAAGTATAACTCTCATATCTGCATCCTTGACGTTCTTTTGGAGATTCCAGGCCGTAATTCTTCTTTTATATTGCCGCTCCCTAAATACCTGTTACTCATGCGTGGAGATCTGGAAGGTGCTGTTGAGACTTACGTTGCGCTGAATCCATGCAGAAGTGCCATCATAGATCTCACTTAGGCGAGGGGTTTATCCTGCACGATGTAGTATTGAGTGATCAGGTCTCGACGGGTCTCCCAGTCCTTGATGGAATGTTCCTGAGAGACTTTGGCTGAAGTTGTAGTCACCAATGGCTCGGCGGTTTGGCTTCGAGTTTTTTGATCTGGACGATCTACAATGTGCCCGTACATTAAGAACCCGTTTCCGTTCGCCAGTTTTGCTTCGTACGAGTAAATTTTGGCCATACTTGAAGATATTGATAGCCAAGAGGAAAGGTGCCAAATCGTTCAGATACCACTCCACGGTCCACAAGATCAATGTCAGAGCAGAGAAGATGAATTGCGAAGAATGACGATAGAGGCAAAGTGTGTAAATCTGAGGAAGAGCGCGATATAAGTGGAAGATGCCTTCAGCCTCGTCTGCATTCGGCAGGCGCGGGGTCCTTTTGCAAGCGACCTGCATGGTCCTTTTGAATTCCCGAGATCTTTCCTGCAGTGATGTCTTACTGGCTTTACTGTTTTAAGTCTAGACGCCTCACTGAGGCAGCGAAACCAGACGGAACAAATGAGTCTGCCTGCAAGGTCTCAGATATTTGAAGCCGGCACCTTCTGTTGTTGAGCTGACTGGTTATGTTCAATTACAACATGTTACCAGTAACGAGAAACAAAATCGATCAAGCAGAACTTAATAGAAAACCCACATTAGAGTGACACAAGTTCTCTCACGTTCTGGTCAACAACAACGATTTAGGAACGTAAAGTGCATTATAATTCGGAACTTGCCAAAATTTTTATTTTTATTTTTTGACTCCGCTCAAATAAGAAAAATGTATAATCTGGCAGAATGGGTTGCTCCTTAGTCCTAGCCCTACAGTACTATTGGAGCACGCAAGAGGTATTTATGGTCAATGTTGGCTTCTGGTTGCGCGTTGATGCATTTAGAAAACTTGGAAAAAGTAGGACGGGTCCATCACGAATAACAAACACAACGCGAATCCGCTGTAACCCAAAGTTCTACGGTAACTCCAAGATAAAACGGGGCTAAACTTAAACGGCTAAAACACCTGAGAAATGCTGTGGAGCGAGAGCTTGATACCGTAGAAGTGGTCGAGTTGTGAAGTTCCAAGGGCCTCCCTTTGTGCGACACGAAACAGGAGCTCTCGCGCTTAACCGATTTCCACTCCCAGTGCATAGATACAGCGAATGTACACTTCAAATTTATATCACTTATTGAGCTTTAAAAAATTACTATTTAACGACCACACAAGTTATAGTTTAAAAATGTTAAATTTATCGTCGCAATACCCAAAAGATTTATTTCTATCAATTTGAAATCTATTTATCTCTTTCGTTGTGGAAGAATAATCTTTCGGCCTCTTTTAGTCATATGCTCTATTACCTCTTCTTTTACACTCACTTGTGCAGCCTCAACTTCCTCATAAGACTTTAAACTCTTAAGATGAGAGTTTCCAAGCTTCAAAATCACTACTTTAGAAGGTTTAGGCTTCTTAGTAGCTTTTTCGGCATTTTTTGCAGCTTTTATAGCCGCTTTAGCCTCCGTAGCTTCGTGTTTTTTGCGAGTAGCCTCCTCTTTCTTTTACTCTGCCAAAATCTGCCTATTAGTAGTAGTTTACTCCTTTTTATCTTCTCTCGCCTTCTTTTCTAAGGCTTCTTTAATAGCCTTTGCCTTTATAACTTCAATTTTCTTGGCCTCCTTCTCTTCTTTGTCCTTGAGGAGTGCTGCTTCTTTCCCCGCCTGATATTTAAGGGCAATTTGAATTTCAGCATTACTAAAGAACTGCCTACTACTAGTAGCGATTGTGCCATTTAAATTTAGCCTTTTCCTTCTCTGCCTCTTCTGCTTCTCAATTTCTAGAGCTTCCCTGAAACAACTTGCTCTATAATTGGCGATCTCTCTTTTAACAGAGGAAGTCTCGGCTGCTTTTATCAACTTCTTGATTATGACTTTGGAGGGGTTTCTTTGAAACTTTTGCTTAAAGTGGCGGAAGTCTCTAGTATTGCGAGGTGTAAGAGGCTCTAATTTCTTCCTATTTACCTTAATATCTAGTGATTCAGCCCATTCTTTGACTTGAATTTAGTTTAAGACTTTGGAGGGGTTGAATGGTGATAAATTAGTTTTTTCCCAAGCAGACAAAATATTTTTCTCCGTTAAAGCCAAGTCTTAAGCCTTCTTAAACATGCTATAAAACAGTCTTTTAGATATCCCGCAGATTTTATCACTCTTATGCAAGAGGTTATTGACTTGATTGGAGTATTGGGTGGAGAGCGGGAAGAATGCACCGACATCACAAGGCTGCAATTTGTGAGTGCTATGAAGAGGGAGGATTAAAACACACCACTTTAGCCTATTACATTGGTTGAGAAAGGCTATGTTTACATAACTCGAGTGCCTATCTACAATTAAGAGTCTCTTGCTCCTTTTGGCTTTAACTTTAGTGAGTAGGTCCAAAACTTTAGTCATATAGTTCAATTTAAACTTATTGTTTGACTAGCCATTAAGTGAAGAAGTAAAGAACACTTTATTATTTAAGCCTACACTTTGCATCTATGTGTCTTGTAAGGAGTTGATTGGCCCTTTGTAAATAAGAGCAGCAGGCAAAGTAGTCTTATTTGCACAGATAGTAACCAATAAACTGATAAATTCCCTTGATCCATTTTGTATAGCTTTAGTCACTTTCCCACTATTATATAACTCTTTGGTCATAATTCGCTTTATAGACCGATAGAAGCCAATTAAGAACTTTTTCTTATTCTAATTATATGTGTTCCCGAGCAAAATGCGATGTTTTTCGATTGCTGCCGCGTATTAAGTGGGGTAGAGGAGTAATTAGCTTTAGACACTGGAAAAATTATATCACTACGAAATATTAATAAAAAATGGCATATACTAGTTTGAAGAACTCCCGAATTATTGGCATATATTCTGATTTAACTCGTAAAGAGTCAATGTTTCTCAAATAGACTAATTTGAGACGTTTCTAGTGGCGCCGGACGAATCTATTAGACTAGTTTTTGTTTAACTCTCGACTAATAATCTCCTCAGCCAAATTCTTCACGATTTGAGTGGTCGGAGGCAAGCCACGGACTGAGAGCTTGTTTATCTGAGTTATCAGAGCCTCTTCTTAGTCTTTGGATAGCACAGAGTGGTATAGGTAGATGGCTTTTTGTCTGGAGGTAGTTCGAGCTTAGTGCCGCCGCATAAGAGTAGTCCGATCGAATAGATAGTTTTTAGCTATCTCAGAATAATTAGAGATTAATTCTCTATCACATAAGGCAAGAGCCTCTTCCATTTGAGCCTCGTCGATTACTATTTTGATTTTTTAAAGATGATGGAAGGGTTAATTTTATGAAAATTTTTATGTGTGCATTGGCAGTGTCTGTGCACTGAGAGTGGATCTCGGTTACACGGCTCTCAATTCAAAAACACACGCACAAAGACGAACGAACGCTCACTCAAGTCTGAATCCCCCACAAATTCATACTCGAAAACGACGACTGCGGGTACATGGACTAATACCAAGGCATCACAGCCATTGGCCAACGAAAACACGATGAAAATCTCCTAGATCACGTCACAACATGTCCGCTCCAAAATTTCCGCAGCGGACTGTTCCTCCATTCCACCCCCCAACCTCCAACTATGAGCACGCAAGCTCCCGCAGACGAGAAATCTGCTGCTACAGCTCCTGTTGCTCGGCCGCAGATTCAGGATGTCGACAAGGACAAGGACATTGCGATTGCGATGGTGGGTGAGCATAGGGTGCCGATTGACCCCGCGGTGGAGAGAAGGACTGTGAGGAAGATTGATTTGTTCTTGATTCCGGCGATGATTGTTGGGTATGGATTGGTTTATTATGACAAGGTGAGTCTGCGAGAGGACTTGGGACAATGGGAAGAGTTGGGTGGTTGAGCTCTGGTGGGATATTGATAGAGGGGCAATGCTCCAGGCTGATCTGGACATTGAGAGCTCCTCCTCGGCCCAATCACCTTCTACATACATACAATGGATAGAGAACGCTCTGTTAACGCATCGAAGGCAATTCTAGGATCTGCCGTCCTCTTCGGAATGACCACCGACCTCCACCTCTCCCAAATCGACACTTCCACCCACCCTCCCACAACCAACACATCCCGCCTCTCCTGGGCAACTTCAATGTTCTACTTCGGTATGCTCGCCGGTCTATATCCCATGACCTTCGCCCTCCAACGCTTCAACATGGGCCGAATACTTGGCATCGTCGTCTGTTTCTGGTCTCTGATCTGTATGCTCACAGCAGCAGTGACGAGCTGGCGCGGATTATACACTCAACGATTCTTTCTCGGTTTTGTCGAAAGCATTATACCGACGGGCTTTATGTGTATTGTCAGTTCGTTTTATACGCAGAGGGAACAGGCGTTGAGGCAGAGTTGGTGGTTCTCGTCGACTGGATTGTTTACAATCATTGGCGGAGCACTGAATTATGGGTTTGGGCAGATCAAGGGAGGCGCGCTCAAGAGGTGGCAGTATATATACCTACTTGCTGGGTCGATTACGTTCTTCTTTGGGGTGGCCTGTTTCTTCGTTCCGGATTCGCCTGTCTCGGCTTGGTTCCTGAAGAAGGATGAAAGGGTCGTGGCTACGGAGCGTTTGAGATACGGCCAGACGGGTGTGAGATGCACGAAGTTCAAGTTTGCACAAGTTCGAGAAGCAGTTCTGGATATCAAAGTCTGGCTAGTGGCCTTGATGATGGCTTCTGCATACACGATCAATGGTGCAATCAGTGGATTCGGACCTTTGATTGTCAGTACATTCGGCTGGTCAACACTGGACTCGATCCTGTTTCAATTCCCGCTTGGTGGAATATGCTTCATCATGATCTTGCTTACTGGCTACCTGTCTTCACGCATCCCCAACATAAGGATTCTACTCCTGGTGCTGAACTGCCTTCCCGTTATTGCTGGCTGTGCTCTGATTTGGAAAAGTACATGGTCGCATCGAGCTGCTGCACCCGTGGTTGGGTACTCCATCACCGGATTCTTTGGAGCGGTGGTATCATTGATCATCTCGATTGGCATGTCCAATGTTGCCGGACAGACGAAGAAGTGCTTCATGGCAGCCACCATATTCGTCGCATACTGCGTCGGGAATATCGTCGGACCGCAATTGATCAAGTCTCAGACCAAGTCGAGGCATTATCCGGAGCTCTGGCTTGGATTGATCATATGTTATTGTATCACGATTGTTTCGTCGATTGTTCTGTACTTTGTGCTGGCGAGAGAGAACAAATTGAGAGCAGCGTTTGAGAAGAATGATATTGATAGGGATAAGATGGCTTTTCAGGACTTGACGGATAAGGAGAACCCTTATTTCTTGTACATGCTATGATATATAGAGCTATAGAAATTATACATACTGAATCCAGCAACATCCGTTGCCGACTGGTAGGAGAGTGTCAGAAAGTGGCAGAAAACAGGGCCGGTGCCTGTTTAGTCCACCTTTGACTGCCAGATATCACTCACGACGTCCATTCCAATATGAGATACGTCAACTTCATATATCAATACGTCCGTACGCCAACGAAAAGTCCCCGTTCTTACAAATCAACCCCTCCAACCCCCTATTCAGGTGCGGCCATGCGGCCGTCAGACCGCCTCACGTGCCTTCCCTCCCCGGAGCAATTAAGCCGTTCATGCCTCGGTCATGCCATCTGCATTCTCGACCCAAAAGTCTAACACACCAACATCCACACCGGCTTTCCAATCCAACGAAACGTCCCAATTGCCTCGAAAGCCGGAGCATCTTCCCAGTCCTCGCAGACGGCAACGCCAGCCTTGCGTCCAAGCTTCGGTTTCGCTTCCTAAAGGGGAAATGGACCGAAGCCGAGGCACTCTTCATCCATTTGTTGCACCGTCTCCGTAGGTTTGGTTTCACAACTTTGTCTATCACTTTTTTCTCAACGAATCCCCAACGAGTCAAGAGAGGATTTTTTGTGGGTGGGATTTGTAATCGTTTGATCTCCTTGCTTTGCTTCTTCTATATATACAGGAAGAGAGCCGCCAAGATGGGGGAGAAGGTCAAGAGACAAAGGAACATCATGGCTCAATCTACGTATCAAAGTGTTGTGCTTGTAAAGCGTCCTGAGGGACTGATTGTCCCTGGGGAGACCTTGGCGTTAAGGGATAATCCGATGCTCACTGAGAAGGATGTGAAAGAGGAGCAGGTTCTGGTTGAGAACCTTTACCTGTCTTTGGATCCTGCGATGAGAGGATGGCTCAACGGTATGGATTCCAATTTACCCCTCAATTGTCACGTGTGAGGGGCATATACTGATGTTTGATAGATACGAGATCGTATGTTCCTCCTGTCCAAATCGGGGAGGTGATGCGTGGATTTGCTCTCTGCAAGGTGCTGGTTAGCAAGAGTTCGAAATTCGAGGTGGGGCAGTATGTCACTTGCACGCCTGGATGGAGGGAAGTGGCCGTCATGGACGCGAAGGAAGTCACTCTCCTCGAAGTCCCTGAGAACGGAAGAATTACCGACGCTCTTGGAGTTCTCGGTCTCACTGGCCTGACAGCTTACTTCGGTATTCAGAACATCGGAGAGGTGAAGCCTGGAGACTTCGTCGTTGTTTCAGGTGCTGCGGGTGCGACTGGAAGTGTGGCTTGCCAAGTTGCGAAGATCAAGGGAGCGAAGGTCTTGGGGTTGGCTGGAAGTGATGATAAGGTGCAATGGCTGAAGGATCTGGGTTGTGACGATGCCCTGAATTACAAGAGCCCAACATTTGCCTCCGATTTCAAGGCGAAGACTAAGGATTTGATTGATGTGTTCTTCGACAACGTTGGAGGCGAGATCCTCGAGTTGGCCTTGAGCAGGGCGAAGGCTCATGCTAGGTTTGTGATGTGTGGTGGTAAGTACATTCTTGTATTGGATTCAGGAAGCAAAACTGATGACTGCACAGCTATCAGCCAGTACAACTCAAAGACCCCCGTGGGACCAAAGAACATCACTATGGTTATCGCTATGCGCATCAAGCTCCAAGGCTTTATCGTCTTTGATTTCGCTTCACAATACCCTGCTGCACGAAAGGAAATCGCGCAATGGCTTGCTGAAGGTAAACTGCAGCGCAAGGAGACGATCATCAAGGGCGGTTTGAAGGCTGCCGAGCAAGGTCTTTTGGATTTATTCCAAGGTATCAATACAGGTGAGTGTTCAATCCTTTTTGAAGATTATATTTCAGAGCTAATGATTTGGTTAGGAAAGCTTTTGGTCGAAGTCAAGGTGGATGACTCGGTGACTGGAGTTGGATCCAGGCTATGAGAGAAAGATTTCAAGATACGAATTTCGTAAGTGTATCATCATAGAGAAACATGACACAAACCTGTTTTAGAACTTGCCGTTTCCCTCTCCTGTTATTCTTACGTCGTTTAATGCATTGCATTCGAACTTTGAAGTTTGCCTGAGTCACGTGGCACTGGACAGCAAAGTCTGAATCCACCTCAACGACTCAACAATCACGTAGTGAATCCCCATTGTCAGGAAGCTTTTCAACTTCCAAGTGTCGATTCCAAATCTAGCATTTCCAGCCTTGCCTTTTCTCGCGCTAAAGTTAAACCCCAACTCAACTTCAAGCCCCTTTTACAAGCACCCCAACCCCTTGCGCCTCAATTTTGCTGCCCTTAATGGCAGAGTCGTCTCCGATGATTGAACATCCTCTTATAACAACCCTTGAACTTGCTTCCATGGATTACTTCTGCCACAAACCAGTCTCGCCAGAGGAGACGTCTCCCCCTTCTATTGACTTGCCTCTACTTCCTCCATCCACGTCTTCCCTCCCAAGCTCTGCTGTTGGCGCGCATATCAGCCATGAGTTCCAACCCGACGTCGACAAGGTAGAAGAGTCTCGCGGACCCGCATCTTGCCGCAATAAGGATGTTGAGAAAGATGCCCAGGTACGGCACAACTTAATTTCCGAATGCAGAAGAGAAATGCTCATTAATTTCGAAGCAAATCGAGCACGATGTCGAGCAATTTTCGAATCTCGGTGAATCTCTTCAGAAGGATATCGAGGTATCTCCTACTCACTTCCCTCCACTTCTATCAAAATAGCTAGCTGACAACATTCAAGACCCTCAAGCACGATACAAACCTCCATCACTCCGCATTCAGCCCTTCCTCCCTCTCAGATCGACTTGAACCGCAAAAAGAGGACAAGCGCCTTCCAACTCTATCCATCGACCTCCCCTCGTCCCCTCCATCCATCCCCAATCCGAAGTTCATCATCAGACCACCAACACCCTTCCACCGCCCCACCCACCGACGCTCGTTCTCCTCCCCTCCTATCTCCAGCTCACTTACCTCTTCATCCTCAACGCAGGAAGACCTCATAGCCCTACGCGCCGCCCTCCTCGTCGTCAAGAGCCATATCTCCAAACTAGATGAAGGCATAAAAGCCAACATAGCAGAGCAGGTGAAACATTTGGAGATTCCGGATAGGGTAGTGATGGATGCAGATAGTCTGCCCAACTTCAAGGTAGAGAAGAATGATGCTGAGGTGAGTAGGGCGTTGTTGATGACGGTTAAGGTTTGTTGTGTTGTTGAGAGGGGTATGGAAGCCTTGGTTGAGGTGTTGGAGAAGGGAGAACTGCTTGGTGAGGGGAGGAGGAAAGCGGAAGTGGAAGAGGAAGAGAGATGGGATGGTCGAGGAGGATATGAGTGGGATAGAAGAAAGAGGGAGTAACTAGACAAATCTGGAGAGGGGAAGAGAGGAGGGTTGATGGGTGTCTGTATTGAGCATCCAAGAGTGGTGAGGAGGGAGATGAGAAGTGCGTTGAAGGGGTTTGAGGGCGTTCTTGAGTATGGTGAGAGGATTCAAGATATATGGGGAGGACGGAGGGATTCATTCGCGTAGACTTGTTGGACGGAGAGATGGGAAGGAAGGTGCAATTGCCTAGAGTGACAGGCAAATTGTCGTTCTTGAAATAGTACGTACTGCCTCTATCGTGCTCGTACTCAACAATGAGATGTTCTTCACTTCTGCGTGCTTCTGTACAGTACAAGCTAAATACTTATCGCATCCCTTCATCCGCCGACTATACAGCCAGGTTGACCTAACCAAAGCACAGACTTCCCATATCGAGATCATCCTCTAAATCATCCGTGAGGCTTGGCAGTCGTCCTGGAGCCAAGATTCTCTGCAATGCCCTTTCTTTCTGTGCATCATATATTCGTCCATGTTCTTTTTCAGGATTCCACTAGACCATTACCCTAACAGCAATCGTGAAAACACGACTATCGCCCAAACACCCTTCTTCATCTTCAGCATCGTATCGTACAGGATGAAGGATCAATAACTTGATCTCGAATTTCTTGATAGATAGATAGACCATTGTATGCTTTGATTCAAGCCCGCTCGTTCGGTCGGTAGAGGGCCACTTCAAGTTCTTCTTTCGGGAGAGCTACCCAGAGGACTGCAGATTCCAAATTCAGCATCAAGTTTTGTACTCTTTTGCACACCTTCATTAACTCTCCAATCCGTTCGTCGTTTCTCTTGTATGTATGGTAAGGGTAGCAGCCTTGTGGGAAGTATTCCAAGGAGATGTCAAATTACGTTGCCAAAGGGAATCAAGCTCCGAAGCCACGGTAAGGGAGAGGACTATGCCAGTAATCTGGTTAGGTGACGGTATCCTTTGCTTGTAGAAATAGAGTACTCACTGACTGAACCCAATGGATAGTCAAAAAAGGAGGCTTCATCACAGCTTGGAAATTTATGTGTTCGCCAACCCAGTGTAAGAAGTTATTCAATATGAAAGTAGCAGAGACCAACCCAGTTGCTTTCTTTGCGATAACCCTGACTGACTCTGCAAAAAGACGACCATAGCAAAATGGCGATTGCCTTGGGTCTCTTTGCAGCCCCGTCAAGCCTAGAGCGAGTTCGAACCAGCCGGCTTTGTGATGGAGAGGAGGGAAAGGCAGTCCGTCCGAGATATGGACATTTGTACGTCGAGGATTGATCATTGAAGGATTACTATTACTATACCAATACATCAGATGATTCGAGGAGATTGCATGTTCATCGATGACGAGAAGTTGATAGATTTGGTCGCGAACAGGTCCGGCAATCGAGCTAATCCGCTGAGAAGCCTGACCACATGTGTCAGCATGATTTAGAGTTTTCGAGTTCGACTGCACGAAGTTTGAAGAACCTACTCTGAAGATAAAAGTCCTTCACGACCATTGTAGAAGTACTGCTTCTCACAGTGAACGAAATTAAAGCGCCATCCAAGGTCGCAATAGCCTTCAATACAGACACCAGTCAGGAATGTTCTTGATAAAAGAGGATTAATGCGTAACAATGCACAGGATTCGTCGGCCATGTTGACAAGATGGATTACGCCGTCGGTCGTTGATCGTTGGCTAGGAAGATGCTGGAGCTTTCGGTTGAAAACGTGAGGATGTCAACAACGGAAGGAGGCCCGAAGTTCGAAGGTCGTCCTTAGCGGCACCTAGTACGATTCCCGGTCTTGATTGAAAGTGCTCCATTCTGCTCAGCTTTGCACTCGTTTAACCTATAGATATTTAAATAAGCAAGTTTGGTGCGCATGGCAACAGACAAGAAACCAGTGAGGCTGAGAGCAATACCTAGTAGACAAACTCCGGTTTGAAGACTAACTTCGGTTAGTTTCTGCGTTAATGTGAGCTTTCTTTCGATGACTGAGTTTACTGTAATACCTTGGGTATGGCTTATCTGATGTGACTTCGGTCACAAGTGATACAGCTATATCCAAAGTTTGGTTTTTACAATTTCCTTCTATCAATTCTTTTCGTCCATCTTTTTGCTGTTTTGTGCAAGCGAGGTTGAAGCGAAAGTGGGGCTCGGAAAGGGGTGAATTCTCCCGACTTGCACTTCTGCCATGATGAGACCAAGAATCAAGTCGAGGTCACGCAAAGATGTTCGCCTACCCGTGTGCTTTCTTCCCACTTCCTTCTCCTTCAATTTGACCCAGCTGAGCCTCATCGATCAGCCCAAAGCTCAAAAGACGAATGTGCCGCCAGCACTTTAAGGATATCCTTCGAGGGCATTTCTAGCAGAGAAGATGACTGAATACCATACTAATACATTAAAATTTCAATATATCGTCAATTTGAGTCTCTGTATCATCATTTTCCGGCCCATATTTGAAGTGTCTAGACAGAGATTGCGCCCCCATCCCGGGTTGCCAAGACTTCAAATGTGCCCGTCTTGTTGCTCTAGAACCACCAAATCAGACATGGGTTGATCCATTCGACAGCCCACTTTGCCCCATTAGTTTAAATCCTTTCCTATCAAAGGCGAAGCTCTTTTCCCCGATCTCTGAGTGATAACAGGTCCAGTCGGCACATTTAATGTCCAATGCCGCTCGTGAAGAAGTAGTCTGAGATGTTTACAAGGCGCAGTATCCAAGCTTTTAGCCATCGTTCATTCTCACGTCACACAGTGTCTGCCTTCGCCGTATTCACGAGCTTCGACGGTGTTTTTTGTCCAGCTCCATGGCACAGTTGGTTCCTTTGAACATATAAATATTCCAGCTGTTTTCCCTCCAAGTATTTCAATCTTAATCAAGCTACATTTCAGAATACAAAGTCAACTAGAAACTCCAGAAAGAGACGAGTGCACCATGGTAGCCTACTACAGCGCCATCACTGTCGTCGGAAGCGGAGGGCCCGGCCAAGCACCCGTATTCCAGACTCCAGTGCTCTTACGGACTTTCCTTCGAGTATGCTGGGAGCTGCTCAATTAGGGTAAACCCCAAAATTTTCTTTTCCAAATCTCCAACTGACATGTTCCGGTCCACGACAACAATCCTCTCGGAAGCCACACCTATGGACCAAGACATACAGGTCTACCTAACGATATTAAGTGGAGCGCACATTCAAACGGCTTTCCCGATATCTGGACCTCGTGTTCGGTGGACTATGAGGGGAGGCATTATGAAAATAGTGCGACTAGCAAGCCTGAGAGCGTGGGTTAGGTTGTGTCTAACTGTAGGGTTGATTTCGAGTTTGAGGGGGGTCGCTAAGAACAATATACTGGGACGATACTGGGAGAACCACTGCGTCAACGGCTGTTGCTTGTCTTGGCGAGGGCGGAAAATGGGGCAACAATCTCATAGAATTGCTTAAGTAGAATGAAGGAATGATGATTTGGCAGCTGGAATTGAGAAGACTCAAGAGTATGGAACAAAAAGATAAATTATTGAGATGAATGTCAGCTACGAGTCTACTCACTTCGTGTGCTTCCTATCACATATGCCTCCTTCCAGCCCTTACCTGCAACCCGAGGATATCTCTTATGAGCACTATCACTAACCCGGGAACAACAAGCCAGAATTCACCTCCACACTCACCCACAAGTCATGTGCTATTGCCAGTGTTCTCGTGTCCATTACAGTTCCTCTTGAGTATTCTCACCAACAAACTTTTGACTATGTCCTCCTGTTTGCGTGGCCATCGAAGTAATGAATCCAGTCGGAGAGGGTCTGATTGTTGAAGAAACCGTTGTCTTTGCGGTGCGCGGCGGATAAGTAGACGAGATGAAGGAGGTGAGGTCGATTGAGGCGGGGGCATCCTATTGAACTTTGGTTGGTACTAGGTACTTCCCGACCTCAAGGCTAAAACTCACCGAACTAGACCAAAAATGCGAGCAAAACGAGTACCCCCAGATATTTGACTCCGCAGCCGTAGTCCTTTTGCAGGATACATTTCCGTTGTACTGACACTCAGAACAGAGCGAGTAGACCCTCGGCTGGCAGGCACAAGATGTAAATGACATGCTCGAAGTATGTAGATATTTAGACGAGCATTGTCTTGTTTCGTAGTCTGCGCTCACGCAACTTTGGTATAGTCTGTTGCATGCTCCAAAATCGTAAGTTGTGGTGAGAGTGGGCTCGACTGGGGTGGTCATGGTCGTGGTTAGACGGTCGTCGCATGCTTCGTGCCAGTCTTGCACTTTAACGTCGAATTGGGAGTCGAACATATGGGATTCTAGACAGCGCTGTACGTCGCTTTCACAACTAGTGGTTTTTTGTTAGTCCTTGCTACTCTTTGGAGTACATAGTAAAGTTTTCGAATAGTAAACCTCTCATGGTTATTTAAATAGTGGATGAGGCTGGCTGGGGAAGTCCTCATAGGAATTCGAATTGACTTACTCAAAGTATGAGGATAACATTTCTTGGGTGCAAAAACAATCCAGTCTCTCATCGTCTGAAGCTTTCCCATTGCACTCTTCCTCCTTATTAGTCATGGCAATGCATCCTGAGAGTTCCTTAAGATGAGAGCTTGGTAAACAGAATTCTGCAGGAGGGACGAAAGGCCCTGCGTTTGCGAAAATAAACACTGCAGCTAAAATGAATAGACAAATTGGAATACCCATGATCAATTGAGATCAATCAACTCTTCGTATGGAATAATCGATAGTAGTTCGTTTGTTATGCGATGAAAAAGGCAGAAAACAACAGGACCAAAAGCCTACTGTTTTCGCCCTGCTAAGCCGAGCGCTTCCAAGCTTTTATCTCGGTAGTTTTCCTCTGGAATTGCTTTTGAGGCAGCGTTGTTTCAGGCAAAGCAAGCCTTATCACAAATAAGCCTCATCACAAAGTAAGCCTCATCACAAAGTAAGCCTTATTACAATGTAAGCCTTATCACAAAGAAAGCCTCATCACAAATTATGGTGGTACAGAAGTGAGACATCGCCACCGGAGTGGATCTTGCTCTCTTGTGTGGGTGGCTTTTCGCCAACGTAATACCTTGATATAGGGGACAAGGCTCCCCGATAAAATGAGTCTACCTTTTTCATTCAGAGGTTATCGACATATCAAATGGCAATGATGGCAGACAGCGCTCCCCGAAGAAGTAATACTCCATCAACGCTTAAAGCATTCCCACCTCATACTTCAACTTCCCCTCGTCAATCTGGGGGCGTATACACCAATATTTCCGCGAGCAGTAGTGCCCTGTCATTTGGGGGCTCATTTTCAACGGTAGCAGGATCCGAGGTAGTTCTGCTACCAGACAGAAATTTTGATGGAACTGTTGGGTTACCGCCATTGACTCCGCGGCTTTCACGTCAACCAGTACCCGAAAGCCGACCAGAAATGCTTGTACCAGCAATGCCCATTCAAGGGAATCATCCACTGGACGCTCCACCTCTTCCTCCACTGGACGCTCTACCTCTCCCTCCACTGGACGCTGCACCTCTTCCTCCACCCCTTCCTCCACTAGACGCTCTACCTCTCCCTCCACTGGAAGCTCAACCTCTTCCTCCGGCGAATCCTCAACCAAATTTAGAAGAATGGAAATCCTGGAAGATCAAGTACCCTTTTTTGTCCTTCTTGCTGGTGATTACAATATCAATCATTGTGACTATTATTACGCTGGACATTGTCTCCAGGAGAAACAACGGATTTGCTCCATTGACGAGCGCTCCTGGATTTCTGGCTCGTGACCGCGCAATAGAGAGAGCTATTTGGGCCCAAGGCGTCCTATACACTTCACTTCCTGCCTTTATCATGACTCTCTATCGCACGATGTGGGAATCAACGGTTGCCGCATTTGCAGACAGACAACCCTATGTAGATCTGAAGAAAGCACGAGGAAGACCAGCAAAGGCGACAATCATGCTGGATTACAAAACCAAACCTGTTCTCTGGGTGTACATGCTGGCATTCCAAAACAAACATTATCTGCTGGGCTTTTGCCTTTTGGCTTCGGTGCTTCTGGGACTTTTGGTGGTGCCTCTCGTTGCCTTTCTTTTCACGACAGATTCGTTCGCCTCGAACACAATATTGTCGGTCTCGACTCTCACCATATTCGATCCCAACGTGGTCTACCCAGACCTCCCGGATCTGCGTCTATCTTTAAACTCGGCTGCCGCAATGAGACTTCAAGATGCACGTGGACCACCATGGACAGATGGTGAATTTGCTTTTCCAAAACTCCTCACCTCGACGAGTACTGGAGACGGCAACGCAACCATCGAAGCCACTGCCTACTCGTCAGACATCGACTGTAAATATATGCCAGAATCGGATTACACGAAAATGGTTGTGCCGCCTGGTACACCTGGACTTCCGAGAGCGACCACTATCCAAATCACGGCCAATGATCGTGGGTGTGAGATTGTCGGTGAAATCAGTGTTACTACAATCCCTGAGTTCCCTGACTCTCCTGAGGTACCAGGAGTACCTGCATTAAACCCACCGCAGAATAACTTGAAGGTGTGGTCAACACTTACGTGTTCGGTGGACAGCGGGTGGGCTCGTCTTAGCATGTTGACAGCGCGACACGTTAACAGCTCTACCGGTATTACAAATTTCAGCTTGATATCCTGTATACCTTCATATAGAATGACTCCAGGAACTTTGGTAGCAACAACCAGTATGTAAGCCCTATCAACTGCATCCCTCAAAAGAAATCAACCTTAAGAAAACAGCACAAAATCAAGGACTTCTCAAGACTCCTGTCCTTATTTTGATCGCCTGGTGACTGACTCAAATACATCTTTAGGTGTTTCATCTGAATTATCTTTAAAGACATTCACCCCTCACCTGTCAAACATGACAACGTTCAGACCAGCGCTCTTATCGAGGTTCTTTGAACTCAATATACCAGAGTTCAACTGCTTTGACCAACTCCGCAACGTAGATGCGGACGAGTTCATGCGAAACGTCTATAGTATCGCGGCTAAAAGACTTCCGGACTCCCCTTTACTACCAGAAGCTATCATTGATGCTGCATCAGTTCTGTGGTCCACAACCTTTGCCGTTCTAGCAAGCACTGAGCTGTTCAAGCCTTCGAATCATCTCATAAATGGAACTGGAATCCACTCAGTGGAAGTGAGCCGTCTGATTGTTGTTTCGCCAATAGCATATATCATCCTCAGTGTACTGATTGTCGTTGCGCTCTTGAATGTTTCTCTATTTTTCTATGCCAGTCAAGAATCAATACTGCTTGAAGAGCCAGTGGGTTTGGTGAGCGCAGCAGGCATTTTGCACAACAGTTCTGTGAATGAGATAGTTGACGAGCTTGTGACAAGGCACGGTTTCAATGGCATGGTAGCGGCTACTATGAGTCTAGAGGAAGAAATGATGACAGACCGATATCGCTTTGATGAGAACCAGGGGAGGATTGTCCGCTATAGAGGTGCAGGGATTCCGAGGAAGGGTTGGTGGAAATCGATGATTGAATGGGTGAAGGGTTAACGGCGTTGAAGATTCCATCAAATGGGTCCTTAGCCAACCCCAGGAGTTCGACCTCCCTCATGTAGCTCTTTCGGGCTTCAGCGCAGGTGCCAACCTTGCCGTAGTTGCTTCCTCTTCGACTTTTCCCAAGGGGGCTATCCGCTCTGTCATCGCCTTCTATCCACCCGTTGACATTGTTAAAGATCCAAGGCTCAAAGTTGCACCTGATCCATCCTGAAGAGCCATCCCTCATTCATGGCTCGAACCTTCAACGAATGCTATAACCCAGCCAGCGTCGACCCCAAAGATCCCCGCGTCTCGCCATTTTATGCACCTCCAGAGAATTTCCCCACCCAGGTAGTCATCATTACATGCGACCGGGCTCCTGAAGCAGAAGGGCTTGCTGAAAAGATCGGGGCCGTACCTGGTATGCGCGTGGTCTGCCGCAGGATGAAGATGTGCGATCATGCGTGGAATCTGAGAACGGAGGAGGGCACACCACAGGGGAAGACAAAGAACGAAGTATATGCTTTGGCGGTCGATACACTTGAGCTCTGAGGGATATGGCGGCTGTTGGCACACGCGTATCTGCAGTCTACCAACGATACCAAAACTGAAGGAGATACGCTTCCATTATCAGATTTGGCGGCATGGAAGAAGTACGGTCCTCTAGGGCCAGTCAACGCCTTTGTTATCCGCAGAAAGCGTAGCCCTGAGCCATGGATATAACCAAAACTCTCAAATATTGACGGAAGGACTTGTCTCCCTTTACCTCGTTCCTTCCTTCTCACGCAAGACAGACGTTCGTCATCTCGCCAACCTTTGCCACCTTTATCTTATTAGGTCCGCCGGCAACATCAACCACTTCTCGATCCAGATCTGCCGGGTCTCCGCAACTAGCCCATGCACGATACCCCTAATCTGCTCCATAGTAAACTGGAGCTCCTGATACAAAATCGCCTCCGCCTTCCAACTCACCGTACCTTCGGCTGGCGTGCTGTATCGGACGTGCAGCCCATATGTACAGGTATCCAACAACCAATTCATGGTCCAATAGTGCAATGCAAAACTGCAATATCCGGTGCTGGACATCCTTCTCTAAGCCCTCATGCACTTTTACGTCTTCACCTTCCTTCTCACCCTGAAACTCAACTGGCTCCTCCCTCAACCTGAAACGTACACCGGAATCTATCGGTGTGGGGTGCTTCTAATTCCGCAACGGGTTCGGACGTGTCTGCTGGGAATGGGAACTCGCATTGCTGTAATGCTTCTTCATTTGCTATTAATCCTCCAATCTCTGCAACCTTCTTTACAATTCTCTGATGCTCTGGCTTCGTGAAACTATGTTGGCGTTTGGGTGTGAAATGTGAATCAATATAACTGGCAACTTCTTGCATATGATTACTTCGAGTTCCGGTAAATGGACGAATTAGTCCATTTTGAGCTTCTTCTGATTCTGAACTACCTTGCAAAGGACGCAGTGAATTACTTAGGAAAGGCCGCCATAGAATTGAGGAATCGGACGCTCAGTGGGGGAAGGACCACTGAAGCACCTGTTTCACTGCGCAAAATCTCGCCCAATTAGTCCCGTCTCACTTCAATGTCAGTCGTCCTGACGATTCCCTTCGAATTCTGATTGAACCGTCCTCTCGTCGCATCGCTTCCCAATGAATTCATCTCCAGGTCAAACTCTCTCTCCTCGTATCTCACAATACATTTCCCACTACAATCGTCGGAAATACTGTCTCTGCGAGGCTCCGTATGATGCTCCATATATCCCTGAGATCTACGTTTCCAGGTTACACTTCCAAATCCTCCCATGTTGCTGCTAGGTTTTGGTTGAGTGGTCGTTCGGTAGTTGGAGCTGAGACCGAGACTGCGTACTACAATTCGGAGAAGGGGCTGGAGGGTGGGGAAACAAGCCACCCAAAGACCGACGTGGCCCTCGAGATCTGTCCAGATGGAGGTTTTGGTGATAAAGAAGGTGGTGTTGACGGCAAAATTGGTCGTCACAATAACTACCGGTGCATGGTCAGCTGTTTGAAGAGGATTCTACAGAAGGGGAAGGCTTTTACTGCCAAGGCGGACAGCTCCTGTAATAACAACGAAGAGACCGACACTAAATACGAGTAGTACTCTCTTTTTTGTTGTCGAAACCACCATTCGAGTGGAGATGATCCACAAAGGGATCACAAGGAGCAGGATATCGATAAAAACACCAATGCCTGAGTGAGTCCAGAACATATAGGCTTCATGTTGGGAGCTTAAACACTGGCGGCCCGGAGCTGCTTTATCCCATAGATCCCTATTTCCAGGCGGTCAGATTGGGTCTTACTAGAGGGATTTAGTCGTGGAGTTGACTAACGGGATATGCTTGCACTCGAATAGCATAATGAAAAAGCATGTAATTGACATGGCAAAGACTGCAAATCCGAGAGCCCATGCTATCAAGGTCACCTTTCCTAAAATCGGATTAATTTTCTTGCTTGCACGGCTCGAGGTAATGATTGTGCTTACTCTCTTTCCACAACCGTGGTAGAAAGGCTATGATTGAAAGTCGAACCAGTCCTATGCCAATAAAATATAATAATTGCATCGTCGGTAAAAGCTGTTCATGTTAACGATATATTACCATGTGAAGGATCCATGGTCACCAACACTGAAGAACTTTTTCAGGTTCTCCGGTGAAACCGTTGTAATTTGTTCTCCAGCACCATAGCTGACCTCTATCGAGTTGTTAATATGGTCCCATATCCTTTTCCGCGGAATATTGATTTACCTCGAATTTCGAGAGAGGATTGGGCTATCAGGACTGGCTGGTTTCAAGATAAGTCAATTGTTCCTGTTTGAATGTTCGAGGGATTGGGATATTTGTACATACCAAAGCAAGGAATGAGAAAGCATCGTCAAGTCCCAGCACCTTGGTCATAAAACAGCGGACATAGAAGCGTAGAATAACGAATATGGTCGAGAATGTAATCAGACAGATATTCAGGCTTCGAGATACTTCTCCTCTTGTAGTGACCATGGCTAGTATGTGCTTGGTGACTCAGCAACGACAAGTGCTCAACGTTTCCCAGAGCAGAAAACTAAAAAAAAAAATTAGTGGAGAAGGTCGTGGAGAAGCGCAATATATTTAAACTTTCAAATGCATGACCCGACACATAGCATCTCACCTGCATGGACCCCAGCAGCCTTGAAACCTGATCTACTCATGCAATCGTGTCGCCCTTACCCTTCTGTATGAGCATGGTGGTCCATGCGTTCCTACCCCCAGACGATGAGATTACGTGCCCAAACTATTCCTCCCGAACACGGTTAAAAATCAGCAACCACTACAGAAGGTATGCGTACCTTAAATACACAATCACTTCACATTTTGCAATACAGTATTTCGGGAATGTACTCGTACAGTTGAAAACAATGCGGAAGTCAGTGCTAGTGGCTCGGTTTTCATGAAGACCTGGAGGGAAATTGTACGCCACGCAATTAATTAATCTACAATGCAAATTGTATTTGTGGGAGTTAATATATATGTCTATAGTAGCATCGCTTAATACGCGTTGGGAATTCTGCAAAGCAGCGAATGCGATAGAGAGTCGAGAAACCATGCAGCATGGTACAGGAGCTTTACCCGAAAAGGATAAACCCCGGAGGATTGTGATTCACTTGAGCTGACTGCTTGCTGCAAGGCGGGAAAATTCTACGAAACCTTCTTGGTGGAGAAATGTTCTGAGACAAGTAGGGTGTCACAGAAGAGACTTCGTACTGTACGGAAGTATATTTCCAACAATCTGTAACGGCTTCGAGATGACGTTTTGTTCCTAGATAGAATTGGTAGCTGAGTCCTCACGTTTGTCAATGCTTTACCTGGTCGCGTGATCCAGGCCACCATTAGAAGTGTGAGTATCAGGGGTATGCTCTACACCCCGAAAGCCACGATAAATTTGATTTTCCATTAGATTAATGTCGTTTCCTATCCGCACACGGACGGGATGTACGTAAAAATGGTTAGAGTTGTTAATTATCTCTTTCTTTGTTTATTGGATCGGAAGGACGGCAGAAGGCACTAATATCTTTTCTCCAAATCGACGCTATTGAACCAACCCCCTTTCAGGGTCTGACTTGGGGCCACGCAACCCCCGTTTGGGGTTACCCCAGGTTTTCTCGCTCCCCTCAGCTTTGCAGGGATGTTCTCCGGCTCGGAATTTCACATGCTTTTGCACCAAACATCTGCAAGCCTACCATCGGGAACGCTCCCCCACATTAGATATCAGCACTTGATATGAATTAATGGGTTTGGATTTACTTTTCTCTATAGGTAAATAATTGCCTAGCGCAGCGCAGGGTGGAAGGGGCTTTAGATCCCCAGCCGCAAAAATCACGTGATCGTGGGGGTATTGATAGGTAGGAAATCAAAGCTTGAAATCATTTTCTATTTTAAAAATAAAATGTTAATAATTTTAATTATTTAAAAAATATGCTTTTAATTTAATAAGGGCAATAGACGTACGCCCAACCGTAGGTCACCAAATGTTGGAGTGGAAGCTGCCTAAAGAACTAAGAATACAAGATACCAGATCTCCTAATATATCCTCAACCATACCACGTGACATACCGCCCTACCATTCTGCCATTCTGCCCTGCCACGATATCCCCAGTTAGACTACGTGATATACCGCCCTACCATTCTGCCCTACCACAGCATGTTGAAATGTTTTTTAATGGGCCAAAGCTCTTTGGTTTACTCTATGATATTCTCGAAAGACGGCTTGAGCTTGGTGATTAACCTTACGCTGCTTGCGTTTCTCAAGAGAACTTGTCTATTAGTATTCAGTGCATACGTCAAGATTTATTTGATGTATGTTAGCTGCATACTTATGTACGCCCTCTTGCCCTTAGTCTAGCGTCTTTCCTGCGACCTAGGTGGTTCACTTTCACTTCGAGCTCTAGAAACGTCTATTGACTCTCCTGAGAGTTGACCTTGAAATTGAGGATTGAGTAACTAAATTGCTAATGTAGTTAAAAAAAACAGCACGATAATTGATCTCTGACAATTCACTTGAAATTGTTTTACTTCAGAAATGAAATTTAAAGGGCTTACGAAAAGTGAGATACCAAAATTGGATTTACTGCTCCTATGAAAGTATGCCCCTGAAAGAAAAGAAAAGACGAATCCTGTCCCACATATACCATCTCAAAAACGTTTTCGTCGTATCATGATTGTAACGTTATAGTCGGACAGCCGCTAGCTCCGCCGTAATGCGGTCAAGCGCTTGTAGATCTCCAGCTTTTGTGCCATGTAAATCACGTTCAATCCAACCCTGTGTATTTCCGCCTCCAAAATCAACAATCCAAGCGTCGTCAGTCACCTCGTCTATCAGAACATTCGCCAACTTTGCATCACCCCAAATGACATCGCGAGCATGGAGCGACTGTAGTGTTTCCTGAATCTGGCGCGTCCAGTTCTCCTTTCGTGCCTTGCTGATAGTGATTGCTGGTGGTGAAGGAGCGTCTTTGTTTTTGGGCACCGCACCGCCTGTGACCCTTGCGCAGGCCAAGGCATACTCAAGATTGTGGCAAAGAGAAGGAATATAGTTGGTCAGAAACCCAACAATACCCATTGGTGATGATACAAAACCCTGGAGTTGTGGAACCCTAGCTAGCGGCCCTTGAGCCGAAGTTTGAACGCCGTACAGCTTTTTTATTTCGTCGGTCATCGAATCGTGCGGCTCGCTTCGACCCAGTTTGGCAACTACGGTTTGACCTTTGACGTTGACTTTGTATACGAATGGATACAGCCGAGCGATAACTTGGATATCAGAAATCTCGTGGCGGGGAAGATTGAAGGCCAGTACTTGGGGGTCCATGATGTAGGCATGCGAATCATGGATAGGAAGGTCGTCTCGCTTCACGACTGTTAATATCCCTTGTTTGGTGACGAGTTGTAGGTTGATGGTTTTCGGGTACATCCATGAATGTAGTGAAGGTTTCTCTCCTACTGCTTCTGTCCTTGGGGCAAGAGCCTGCATCGTTGATTTACAGACTTCGAGTACATCCTTTTCGATCTCTGCCTCTGCCCGGTTTGCTTCTTCGAACATCCGTTGTATGTCTTCTTCATTGTCGCCATCGCATTGTCCGGCTGACTCCAACGTTTGGAGGTACAGCCTTTCGATAGGATTTGCAGTATCGTAGCCAGGAGGAGTATCGGGAGACAGTAAAATGTCGAAAATAATATTATTGTACTGGTAAACGTAGTTGAAAGTGTAAAATTCGGCATCGTATCCGCTACAACGTCCGCCTGAACGGACGGGATCGAAAGTTGAACGGGATTGAGCTGCCATTCTGGTAGTGTGGTTTGGTCGCAGAAGAGAAGGACCACAGGCAGAGTGGCCAATAAGTCAGTTAACTGATTAGCTGACTGATGACTGATTATAATACGCCAATAATTTGGCCATTTTTATTACCTCGGTCCGTCAGTTAAGTACTCGTCCAACCGATCATTAAATTATCAGTTGACAGCTTTTATTTTCGTGATTTTAGAGTACTTTTAAGTAGGATTTTTGGTGTTTTAGAGGGGTGTTTTGGCATTTTGGAGGGGGATTTCGGGTCGGAAAAACCTAATGGAAGGCCTCTAATTAGTTATTTTAAGCGAGCCAAAACAAGAAAGGCCTTTTTTTCTCTAAGGCTTGAATCACGTGGCATGAGGCCACGTGCTTTCTCAGCCTTTTGCTTTATATAGGCTACATATGAAGGAGCTTCGCTCTTATCTTTAGAATTCATGCTCTATTATACTTTCTAATAAAAGAGTGCAGCGTTATAGCACTAAAGAGCGTTAAATAACTAGTAAAGGCGTAGTGCGATCGCTAGTTTAATAAATTTTGCTTGAAATCAATATATCCTCAAATTTTACCTCTAGCTTATCAGTTAACTGATCGGTTCATCATTTAAGTCAGTAAGTTGACCGGTTTTTCATCCGTCAATCAGTTGGCCATTTGGCCAACTGATTAACTGACTGACTGACGTATTGGCCACTCTGACCACAGGTTTGAGAATTGAGATCGAGGCGAGCTTATCAAGTTTTGTACCCGCGACACATGAAAAGGATATTTGACGCAGAGAGGTGTTCAAGGCGCTACACTGGGTCAAACGTTCTTACGAACGTGCGCCTCAGGCCACCGTGCCGTAGTAAAATGCCGTTAATTTTTTAATCTATTATTATATTATTAATTAATAAGTAATTATATATTATAAATCTTTATAATCGCAAAACATTTTAAGTATATTTCGATTTAAAGTATCAAAGTTATAATTAAATTTAAAATATTAAATTTTTATTTTCTTTTGTCACGTGTAGGATTAGGTATCCTACTTGCGCAGCCTCTGGCTGGCTTACAGCCACCACCCAAGGCTGCGCAGCCTCTATAACCTACGTAGAGCTCGCGTAAGTTTACGCGTAGCGTAGGAGGTCTTACGAGGGCTATGCGGTTGTTATTTTTAGGCTGTTATTCTGTATATAAAGGCTCTTTGAATCTCTGGTAAAAAGATAGAGATTAGTTTAATATTAATTTGACTTATTATTGCTTCTTTTTATTTTATACTTTACATTCTAATCTCTTTACTTTAAGGGTTAAGAGTTCGATAATAGTGCGCACGAAACTATGGCTGCCAATAATAATAATAGACAAAGGGTTTTTACGGACCCTTTTTCAGTAAATAGTAGCGTTTTTCGCTTTTAAGCTTAGTAATTCTTTTAGAGCTTTAAGGGAAACGGCGAATCTCTTATTTTTAGGACTTTAAATAGCAACGTAAAAGTCGCTATTAATAATTTTCAATAGATTATTGAAAGCTTTAATTAAACTTTAGACTTTAAACGGTAATTTAGCGCTACTTTAAATACTACTTTTAGCATTAGAAATAAAAACACTTTAATTGAATCTTTAAGTAGATTTTTTAAGTCTTTAATTAGCTCCGATCGCGTCTAAAAAAGGCCTCGAAACCCTTTCGCCGATTAAATAAATTAGCGCTTTTTTGCGCGATAATAAAAATAATAAGACTTTTTAAATTAAATTTTCGATACGATTTAGCGTTTATAGGCCCAAATCAACGCCGGAAACAACGCGTATCGCTAGCGCGGATTCGAACGAAGTAAATTAACCTTTCGTAAAAAGTATATTCGCGATAAATACGATTAAAATCCGAGAAACTTTATTAACGGACTTCGTGGCCTTTACGCGTTAAACGTTCTTAATAACGAGAAAAAAGACGGTATTCTAAGTACAAAAAGACTCGATCGAGATAGTATTATAAGCCTTAAAATAGATTCTTTAGCTGTTGGAACGTCCGGGGTTATCATCAAATACTAAGATCTTAATCTAGTATTAATAAATATATTTTCTATTCTATTTAATCTGTCTTTGCCCCTTTCTAAAAGGGGTACTTAATTACCTATATAATTAAAGAAATAAGATACTAAGATAATAATTGCTAAGGTGATAAAAATTAGAGCTCCACCCCTTTATTTACTTTTAAATCCGCCTTTCCACTTTATCGCTAAGCGATCACTTGATTATATCGATACTAGTAACTCTTTCTTTGGAAAGAAACACTTTTTCCAATTAATAAACGATAGTCAAAAGAAGTATTATCGTAGTTGCAAGCGCATTACTACGTAAATAGGTATTACAAGGAAAATTGACCGGAAACTAGTTGCAATTACGCGTATTACTACTTAATAGTCCAAATTAAAACTAAGGGAAATCCTTTAATCGCGGAGTTAACGAATTCCGAACTAATTAGAGTTCGCGCGTCGAGAAACACTAAAAATATCGCAAAACACTAAAAACATGTTTACTGCCGCACTTTGCTCCCTTTAATCGTCGCGCTTCTTTTCCTCCTTGCTTCTACCAGTTGATTCTTGCATTTTAAGACGCTATACCCACCTTTGTATTTTGACGTTAAAGTGGTTAGTATTAATAAGCGACTCAAGTGATTTATTAGCGGTAGACTTAGTTATAATATCGGCCGAGTTATTATTATTAGCAATCCATCGAATCTCCGAGAGCTCTTTACGTTCGTACGATTATCTGATGGTTATAATATCGATCATTAGACGCTTCTCCTTAGTAGTGCCAAGTTTAACCATATACTCATAGAGCGAGAACGAATCGATGCAAATGATCGTAGGGATAGGGCCTACTCTTAATTGCTCTATAATAAGATTGAGGGTAATAGAAATCGATATCGCTATATCGATCCCCGCTATTATCGCGTATAGCTCTAAAGCTAGGATTACACGCGTAACCCTTTTATATTTAGTCGAGCTTTAGTGCAAGATATTTCCCATTAAGTCGAACTCCTTATCGCTGCGCTTTTCATTTCCCAGTATAGCGACGTATTCGATTTGAGAGTTATAATTTGCGTTTATAGCGAACGAATTATCTACAAAGACGAATAGTTTTGTAGACGATAAGTCTACGCATATGAATCGAAGCTTTCGATCGAAGTTGTCTATTTGCTACTATAGACGCTTATTAAGAGCTATAATTTGCTCTCGTCCGAAGTCTTAGTGCTGAGCTACTACCGATATGTCGAACGCAGCCTCCGGTTGACAGATTGTGCTTATATATGCTCCTCGAGCACGTTGCTCGAAGTAAATTTACTTGAATTCGTCCGATTTAAAGTCGATAAAAGTCAAACGTTTTCCTTGTCCCTTTCGGAGTAAAGTAATATTAAGGCTATTCTCGTTTATTACTAGTTTGCACCCATTAAATATTAGTGGAGTATCCCGCGCTAGAGATTCTGTAGGCTTAACCATTAGTTTAGTTTTCTTTAGTTTAGTACGCTCTAATTCCACGAACGCGTTGTCTCCTAAAATGAGTATATCGTTTGTTTGCATAGTTATTATTCCGAATAGGCCGTTTTTGTTCCGAGTAATTAGTAAGTATAAATCGAACGTTAACGTTTCCATCGAGAGTTTATCTTTATAGTAATTGCTATAAGTATTATATTAGTATATATTTACTTCCGGAATTCTATAGAAAAGCTTAATAACTTTAAAAATAATGCCCGGTAATAGTTCGTAGGTTATCTCCTTCGAAAGTCTTATAAATATAACGCGTGCTAATAAGGTTATTAATTACATGTAAACTTAAGTGATATTTCTCAAATAGAGGTTAATTCTTTTGCTTTTGAGCGACAAAGCTAAAGTAACGATAATTCGTTGGTTAATTCGCTAAATAATCGGTAATTACGTGAGTATTATTTTCTTGCTTTTATCGTTGAATACTTGAATCACTAAGCGAGATTTCTCGTAGAGTATTACGGTCTTTATACTTTTAACTTTATCAATTAATCTCGAACTAAAAATCCGTTAGTTACCAATCTCCTTAAAGTTATTAAAGATTAACTTAAATACTCCTTTTATTAGTAGTTTATCGATTTCCTTTCTCCGGGAAATTGCGAATAGCTCGTTAAAGGTAATAATAATGCTTTTAGCGCGTAATTCTATCGATATTTGCTTATTTTGAGTTTTTTTCTTAGTTAAAAAGTTTTCGATCGTTTCCGGGTTTACGCTATTATTCGTAAAAAGCGTTATAAAAATATAATCGTTTAAATCGGGAATAAACAATAGGATTTCTATTACTATTTGCGAGTTTTTTGTCGTAAGCTAGATTTCTCCGGTTTAGCGGGGTAAATCGAGAATATTCTCCGCGTTTATAATCGGTTATTCCCCTATTAGTTTTGAGTTTCGTCGTAGCGTTTTTAGTTCTCGAGTAGTATTTTTTAGTACGTTTTCTATTAGTAAGAGATTTTCCGGTTAATCGTTATTATTTGCTTAATCGGGATCTTTATAAAATGGTTTTATAATCGTACTCTGGAAGCTTCTAAATCCATTGAGTAGCTGAATTTGGTAAGTCTTTCTATTTATCGCTAGTAGCGTGAACGGTCCTTGCTACCCTTTGCGCTCTCTCTATACGAGTACGTTTAAGCCGATGGGTAGATTTGCTAAGTAGTTAATCCGGGGACTATTTCTTATTCGCAGAGCGTCCGTGATTTGGCGGGTTGCGTAGTACTCGCGGACTGCCGTTATAGTACTTCTTATAGCCTCTATTCGAGCTACAATTAATGCGGCTAGAGTATCCTATTGTAATATGCGGGGAAATGCTCCAAAAACGAGGAGCGTAAACATAATACCGTCGGGACTAGCGGTATTATTTACGGCTTTAATTGCCATTTGTAATCTCTCCTCCTTCGAGAGATCGAGTAACTCTTTTAATAAAATATTATACGCACGTCTAAGTGGCACGTAGTAACGCTCTATAAATCTAATAAAATTATGCGCTTCGATCGGTATTTATTTCGTTTTAATATTTATAACTTTAGCGTTATTTCGGAATTCTTTAGAATTAAAGTTTATTCCGGGGTTATAAATTGCAAATACTAATAATCCGAGGTAAATATTAATCTAATATACTCGAAAAGCGTTTTAAGCTTTTTTAATTGATATATCCTTAAGAAATTTAGCGGCTTAAAATATAATTACCTCGTTTATAATTTATAATACCGCTTTACTATCGAGCTATAAAACGTTTAAATAAACCGAATAATTAAATTCGTAGTCGTTTCGTAACGTGAATTTGAAACGTTTTAAAGATTTACTATTAATTTAATATTATTGGTAATACTTTATCATCTTTTTAATCTTATTAAAATTCGCGTTATAATTTCTACGTTCGAGGACTCTTATGAATCGTATTACTAATAGGTATTTAAAGCGTTTATATAATCGTCGTAATTTTATTTCGGTTAAATGGCACGTATTAGCTTTTATAATCGTAGCTTCTTAGTTCGTATAAACCAAGCTCTTTAGTGGGTCTAAAAATATTTACGAGTATTCGAATGCCTTAATAATAAGCGTGCGCGCGTTACTTTAAATAAGCATATTATCGAGATTATCGAATTTAACGTATAGTTTATTTATATCTCGAAAGCAAAGTAAAAACGGCACGTTAATTAGTATTACGTGAAACGTAATTTGGTTAATTAGTATCTTAATATCGATAGTATCAAATAATAAAGTTTATTTAATCTCGAATTTAATAATAGTTTCTCCGGCTTGTAATTTATTTAGTTTAACGTCTCGAATTCGCTAAAAAGCTAAGAATTAGCTTTCTCCGGCTATCGAGCGTTAAATTGCTCCGATATCGATTATAATACCCATAAAAACACTTAATAAGTACTAAGTAATCAAAAACGTTTCCGTATTCGTATATATTATTAATAGTATTAAATGTATTATAATCTTCGCAAACGCATAAAAAATTAATTGCTAATTAAGTAACTCGATAATTTTAATTCTATCGATCGTACTATAAAATATCGTAAAAAAGTAATCCGATTATATAATATAGTTTCTCGATAAGCTAATTACCTCCGCAAGTTTATTAACAAATTACTTATAGTTTTTTATAGCGTTTAACTCGAATCCTTCGAATTTAATAATATATTAAATCATTTTATTCGTGTTTTTACTAAGAGAGTCTCGTAATCTCTTAAAGACTACATATACTTTTTACCTTTCCTTTAGAGTATATTAAGTACTTTAATAGTTCGGTTTTTTGCATATAAAACATTTCTATTCAATTTATCTCATCCTTTAAGCATTGCGAGTAAAGCGGTCTCCGTATTATATACTTTTCCCAAAGTATTTCCGGTCTATTAAAAGTATTTCGTCTTCTCCGTCTCGCGCTTCTCTCTCGATCGAGTAAACTCCAAAGCTTATTTTGACTTTTACTTTAAGTACTAAAATTATCTATACGTCTTCGCATGCGAATTAAAAGTTTCCTAATAGTCTGAGAAATGCATAATAGCATTCCAATGCGTCTCGGTAAGCGTAATAAATCTTATCTCGAATAATAGTTTCCGAGTATATCTCGTCGCGTAAACTAAGTTATTTATCGATCAACTCGCGTCTTAAGATCTCAAAACACTCTAAAATTGTCTTATCGGGGTTCTAAAATTATATCGTAATAAAAATAACTATATTCCACTAATTAAGTATTCGGTTTTAATGCTTTTCGGTCTCAAAATTCGATCTTATAATTTCAATTATTCTATCGAAAGAAAAGTTTTTCTCAGCGAGTTTCTAGTAATAAAACTCGCTAGCCTCGCTAATAAATATAATCGAGAACGCGTTACGATACTCCTTTGATCTAATGCCTACTTTAAAATATAAATCCTTAAACACTCGAATAGATATATTAAATGAGTCTTTACCTTTATAGTATTTAAGTTTCTCGTTATAAATCTTCATTAGAATCGCGAGTCCTCGTCCCGATCTATGCGTTGTCTAAAGTAATCAAAGTAATAGAATCTTTAGCACTTTTTCAACTTTTAATAATATAAATAACGGTAGAATTATTATTAAGTATTAAAGTCTCGAAGTCGAGTTACGCGATAAAATCTTCTTAAGCGTTAAAAAGTATTTTATAAGTGTTATATACTCTACGGATATCGTTAGTAAAACCTCTGATTAAAGTTATAATAAAGCAAATATAGTTAATAACTATGGCCTATCTTTGAATTCGATGAATTGTAAAACAAGTATCGCTAAAAATACTCGCTATCGCGCTTCTATTGCCTTCGAGTCTTGCGTATTCCACTATAAGTTAAAGTTTCCCTTTAAGCTCATTGCTTAAACCTCTTTATCTGGCTAGTTTAATAGTTCTTCTTCGTTGGCTATATCTACTAGTAGTCTCGAGACTCTAATAAACCGCTTTATCGATACTTATATTTCGCTCGTTCGTAAAGCCTTACGCAAATCTCCTCTCGTATCTTTATCCATTTTAATCTCGAATATATCTTTCGTTTATACCGAGAATACTTCTCCATATTTCACTCATAGTCCCTAATCTCGATCTCTTTTAGCCTTAAAGCTTTATATCTAATCTCGTGTATATTATATCAAATCAAAGGGAAAATAAATCGATAATAAAGTTCTTCTTTAATTAGAACCATACTTTGAGGGAGTATAATCATACTTAGTAAGAGCAGTCTATTAGATCGTATCTTACTCGGTAAATATAGTAATTCGACGAGTCTTCGTATCGAGCTCGTAGTGATTATTATGCAAACTATAGTGAAGTACTCGCCGGAAATACGCGGTAAAGCGTAGAATAAAAAATTAACTAGTTTTAAGCGCGGAAAATAAAACGAGCATAAAATCTTAGTATCCTTTGGAGGTTTAAGGGTCTCCGTTAGTACAAGCAAAAGCTACTCTCTCTCCCGTCTAATTAAGACTATAAATTACGTGTAATTTGGCCTCTTTTTTTCAATCGATTTTATTTAATTGCTACCTCTTCGTAAATAATTTAACTACTCTATAATCGAACGATTAAATTAACCACTAATCAATATTAGAACGTCCGAGGTTATTATTAAATACTAAGATCTTAATCTAATATTAATAAATATATTCTCTATTTTATCTAGTTTATTTTTACCTCTTTCTAAAAAGGGCACTTAATTACCTATATAATTAAGGAAATGAGATACTAAGACAATGGTTACTAAAGTGATGGAGATCAGAGCTCCACCCCTTTATCTACCCTTGAATCCGCCCCTCTACTCCATCGCTAAGCGATCACCTGATTATACCAATACTAGCCTCTAAAAACCTCCCGATTAAAAACGCGTTTTAAAACTTAAAGCCGACTTTCGACTTTCCCTTTAAAATACCTATTCGATTTACTTTCGAAGTACTTATTTCGGACTAAATATTCAACTTTCTTTTAAATTTCGACGTTAAACTTAAAATACGAAAAAAAAACTAAATAAAGTCTATTACTTTCCCTTTATTTTACGAAGAAAAAAATATTATAAAATATCGAATTTTTTTTAATATTATAAAAAACGTTTTTAAAGTTTAACTTTTCACGTATAACTTTTATTAATTAAAAGTAAATACTATAGTAACGCGCTTTAAAATAAATTCAAAAGTAAAAAATAAATAGTTTTTTTTATAATTTTTTACTATTAATTTTTTTAGAGTTCGAATATCCTAAGTAAATCAAAAGTCTTAAATATACGACTTTATTATATTACTTTAAAAACGCGAAACAAATATTTTCGCGAAATTTTAGCGTTTTATTTAAAATAATAGTAAAAACGAAATAATATCGGAAGTTTATAATCGAATACGCGAGTATAAACGAAACTTATTAATACGCAAAAAAAGCGATTACGTATAAATCTTCTCGAACGTTATTATAAACCCTTTTACGAAAAGATAATAATATAATAAAACTAATAAGATTTTTCTTTTTATAATAAACGTATTTTTACGAGACTTTTAAAAGGTTAAATTATAGTTTAAAAACTTTTAAAAAATGAAAAAAAGTTATTTCGATTATAATACGAAAAGGAAATACGACGATAAAAATGATAATAAAAGCTACGATTTTTTTAAGAAGTTTAAATTTAATAATAAAAAAGATAAAAATAAATGGGAATTACGTTCT
>FJOG01000010.1:989002-1081284 GCA_900073065.1 Phialocephala subalpina
TTCTTTTAATTAGAGTTTTAACCTCGGTAAATTATTTAATTTTAACTCGAAAAACGGTAATAATAACGACTCGAAAAAGATTTATTAGATTTGCAATAGGAAAAAATACTTTTCTAGAGATTTACGTTACTCGAAATACGTAAAATAAACTAAAGAAAACCTTAAGAAGGTTAAAATTAAAAAAGATTTCCTTAAAGTAAAAAAAAGCGAGAAATTAATTAAAGTAATATATAAAAAGGCTTTTAACGCGATAAAAAAGCTTTCTCGGATTTTTTTTCGACTCGAGAAAAAACGTAATTAAATTTTAAGCGTAGATCGATTTAACGAGACGTTTATACGTTTTTTTATTCGAGGACTTTTTAAATAAGGAGATATAAGTATTAAATTAATTACGAAAAAAATAAGAAATATTAGTGCCGATAATTACTTTATCGATAATTACATGGCGAAAAAGAATAATTTTATTTTTAATATTAAGTACGATATATTTTTTGCGACTTTCGATGGATATATTTTTTAAGTTTCTAATTATTACGATTTAAATTTTATTATTATTAATGATCGCGAGTAAACTCGTGACTTTAAGTAACATTTTTACGGTTGCGATAAATCGAATTATAAGATAATATTAAAAAGAGATTAATTTATTAAGAAAAGTATTAGTATTTATAATTAGTTAACGAAGAAATAAATTTACGCGGTAATTTAAAATAATATTAAAGTTTTAAGCCCCTTCGAGTTTATAGAGTTTCTTAGAATCGAATTAAATATCGAAGTTTATACGATTTTCCTTAAGAAAAGAGAGTACGATTATTTAATTAATTACGGAAAATATAAATATTTAAATTCGAAAGTAGAATTATTTACTCCTTAAAAATCAGAGATATCGAGGGTTTTTATAATTATTTAAAAGTAAGAAATTACTTTGTTAGAATATTTCCGGGGTTATAAAGATATTTTCGATAAAAGGGTAATTTTTATTTTTTTTGAATAAAATAAATACGAGTATACGATTAAAATAAAGGGTTAAATGTTTTATAAGCCTTTATATAACTTTTTAGAATTTTAATTCGTAGTATTTCGCGATTATATCGTAACTTCTTTTAAGAAAAAGTAAATACGCTTTTTTATTAGTTTTGCGAGAGCTTTTATACTTTTCGTACTTAAAAAGAACGGAGGTTTAAAACTTTGTGTAAATTATAGAAGTCTTAATAAAGTAACGATTAAAAATCGATACTTTTTACTTTTAATTAACGAGACTTTAAACCGCTTTATAAATACTTAAATTTTTATTAAATTAAATTTGAAAAACGTTTATTATCGAATACAAATTCGGGGGAAAAACGTTTAAAAGACAATTTTTTAAATTTATTATAGTTACTTTAAATACTAAGTAATATTATTCGGATTAACGAACGCGCTAACGATTTTTTAAGCGTATATTAACGGAGCTTTTTTAAGCTTATTAAATTATTTTATTATAGTTTATTTAAATAATATTTTAATTTATTCTCGAGATTTTATTAAGTACGAGTCGTATGTATTTCAAATGATAAAAAAGCTTTATAAATATAAACTTTACGTTAAATTTAATAAATATAAATTTAATAAGAGGCAAATAAAGTTTTTTAAGTTTATTATCAATTATAACGAAGTATGTTTAAACTCGGAAAAAGTTCGAATAATCGTCGAATAATTTAAATCGATTTTCTTTCGAGAAGTTTAAATTTTCTTAAAGTTTATTAATTTTTATTACCGTTTTGTACACGGGTTCTTTGGCGTAATTATAAGCTTTTTAAAGCTATTTAAAAGTATAAAGAAAAGCGTGAAATTTAAAGAGTTTATATTTATAATAAAAATTAAATAAAGTTTTAAAGATTTAAAAAAAGCTTTTATTAAAATACTTTTCTTAATTTATTTCGATCTAATGAAAAAGATTCGTTTAAAAATTAACGTATCGAAATTTATTATCGTAAAGACTTTATTATAATAAAAAGGCTTAAAAAGTAATTCGAAGTATTATTAGTACTTCGTAGTTTTCTTCTCTCGCAAAATTAATAACGCGGAAAAAAATTATATAATTTACGATAAAAAGCTTTTAGCGATTATCGAAAGTTTTAAAGAATAGCGATACTATTTTAAAAGTACTAAATATACTATAAAAATAATTACTAATTATAATAATTTTAAATACTAAGTAAATATAAAATATTTAAAGAAGCAATAAATAAAATGGGCTATATATTTTACTTTTTATAACTTTAAAATTATTTACTAAAAAAGCTCGTTAAATCTAATAAATAGATTAAATCGTTGATCAAATTATAATAATAAATCACTTAAAGAAACTTTTTAAAATTCTTAGTTTTCTACTTTTTAAAACAAGTTAAAAAAGAAGTTTATAATTATAATTCGCGATATTTCGATCGAATTAAAAGTATTTCCGATTATATAACGCTTATTTGCGATATATAAATCGAGTTTAACTTTAATTAATAAATAGAGAGATCTCGATTAAGAAGTCCAAATTAATAAATTAAAAATAAAAATTAAAAACCTTCGAGACTTTACTTTAAAGGCTACGAATAATTATTTATCCACGGATAAAGTTTCTAATAAAAAGTATAGCGATTAAAATTTTTAATCGTTAATAAATTTAATTAATTACAAATAATTAATTTTAAGATTATAAATATATATAGTAACGCGTTCGAGTATTATATTAACGCTTTTTATTAATCTCGTCGTAAACTTTATTTTATTATCGCAATAAAACGATAAATATAATAAGATAATACGAGCCGATAAAACGCGCAAAAAGAATTCTCAAAAATAAGAAATCTAATAAATCGATAAATAAAGATTTCTACGTTAAAATAATAAAGTTTTTGTATTTTATAACCTTATACTTAAAATCGAAATCGTAAAACTTTATTATAACGACTTTTTAATAAACTATTTTAATATAAATAAAACGCTAGAATTTATTCGAAGAATTTATTACTAAAAAGAATTTAAAAACGATATTCGTAATTATATTCGAGAATACGACGTTTATTAGAGAATTAAAGTTAAGCGTTACGCGCTTTACGAGTTTCTCAATACTTTACCGCAATTTATTAGGCTCTAATCGGAAATATTAATGGATTTTATTATAAGATTATTCCTTTATAAAAATTTTAACGGAAATAATTTCAATAATATACTCGTCGTTATTTACCGTTACTTAAAGATAGCGAAATATATCCCTTACTATAAGATTATCGACGCTTTTAAGTTAATTACTTTATTATAGGATAAAGTTTTCAGTAATTTCGGGACTTTTAACGGTATTATTTCGGATTATAATAACGTTTTTACTTTAAAATTCTAATTTACACTTTATTTTTATCTCTTTTGTAGATAACGGCTCTTTATAGCGTTTTATCCTTAGATTAACGAGCAAATAAAGCGCCAAAATCAAGTATTTAAACATTATTTACATTATTATTATAACGCTAAAAAAGATAATTAAACAAATAAACTCTCGTTCGCGGAGTTTACTTATAATAGTTCAAAGCACTAAATACTCTAAACGACCCTTTTTAAAGTTATCTATGGCTACAATCCACGTCTACTATAAAACCCTGAGAATAAACTTTAAAGGGAGGTACTAATTACGCGATAACAAGTAGAAATTATAAGGAAAGAAAGAAAAGATTTTTAAGAGCTCTAAAACCGCGCGTAAAAGAATAAAAAGAAGTATTATAATAATGTAAAAGGGCAATGGCTCTCCTAAAGGAAAACCACCCAATTTTGCATGATTGTAATAAACTTATAAGCTTTGGTAAATATTTGACTTCGCTCTCATAATTATTCGTCATACGTAGTAAGGCCAGCAAAATAGAGTGGCAAAAGGTTCTTATTATTTCTTAGAGAATAGAAAGCTCCTTATATATTAGAGGACACGTGGCTAGTACAAACCTCCGAAATTACTATTATAAATAAGGATTTTTGAAGTAGAATAAATCGCCTCGCCATAATAAGCATAAACTCGATAAATACTTTACGGTAGGATTATAAATCTTATTATCTACGAAAAACATCCGATTAAAACTAGGGAAACTCGCCTTTAAATTCATCGGGTTATTTCAAATTGAAGAGTATATTAATAAGACTACTTATAGGCTTAAATTATTTTCTTTATACTTTTAGCTCCACTCTATTTTCTATGTTTCCCTCTTCGAGGAGTATATTGCTAGCGCCGGAAAACAATCGGAAAATTTCTTTATAAGTATTAATTTAAAGCTCGCCGACGACGATAACAAGTAGGAGTAAGAAGTGGAGGTTATCTTAAATCACAAATAAGATAGCCGTAGTAAAACCCGTAAATATTTAATTAAATAGAAAAGGTGGCTAAAAGATTATAATATATAATTATTAGCTTATTTTAACTTTAAAAACGCGAAGGAGTTATTAGATTTCTATAATGAAAATCACGGTCTTAAAGAAGCTCGACTTTTTAAGCGCCGTAAAAGCCCCGATCTACTCCTTTCAATAGAAGATTAAGTAGTAAAGAAGTCAAAACGGAAGCGTAGTAAACCTCGAAAATACGCGTAAATTATCCGCTTTTATTTTTGTTTTTTGATTACATAAATCGATAGAGATTAATTAGTTAAAATTTGTTTTATTGTATAATAATTTAAAAGCCCCGAGTATCTCATTAGAAAAGGTTTTATAATCGAAAAACGCCGCAAAACTTATACGCCAAAAGTAAAACACCTTAAAAACGCTAGAGTTTAAACCTTCTTTTCAAACTACCGCAGTACTTCCGCAGGGATACTATTATTATTTTCTTTTTCCTCATCGATAATAAAGTGCTAAAAGGAGTTAGTAATAGCCAAGGGAATCAATTCAATATATACCGCAAATCGAAAAGAAGCGTTAAAGCTTTTAATAACGATAATTAACTCTCTTAAAATTTAAAGCTTTATAATCTCAATACTAAAAGCGCTAAAGACACTAAATTTATAAGCGTTTATCTTTATCTGCGTAATAATTTTTATATTAGCGATATAAAAGTTTCTAAAAGACTACTCGAAGTATTAATATACTCCGAAAATAATAAAGTAAACGGATTTACTTCGGGGGCGTATTACTTATTGAAGACTTCTTTTAAAGAAGATTCCTTCTCGACTTTAATCCGTCGAAAGGAGTTAATTAATTTAAATTTAATTTAAAACTCGTTTAAATCGAAATTGGGATAACGATCTTAAGTTATATTTTCTAAGAAAGCCTCCGCGCAATCTTCTAAGTCACGAAATAACGCATAGAGTTTATATAGTATTTACGCCCGTTAATTATATTAAAAGTACTTCGAGAGCTATATATACTTTTTTATAAAAGCTTTTTTTTTATTATACTTCTCGTAATTCTTCGAATTAAATTTCGATTTGTATTTATATTAAAAGTCTACTATTAAGTACTTAAAACAATAGAAATAGCGCCCGATCGTAGGCTAAGAAGTATTAATCTCTTTACGAAGACGCTTATTTAAGTTAATACGCCCGGTACTTTTACGCTTTTTGCTCGTAATAGAAATAAAAAGAGTAAATTAAACAAAAGTAATCGATATATCGAATAAAAGTTAGAAAATTAGAGGAAGTTTATAAAGTTTAATTACGGAAGTATAAAATGATTTGGAGAGACTAAGTATAAAGAGAGTACTACTCGATTATATAAAGGAGGCTCGAAGCCTCGCTTCGCGACTTTAAAGAGTTACGCTATATCGGATTAAGAATAGATTACCCCGATTTTGACTAGTTAAATAGCGTAAAACGCCCGCGACCACGGCTCGAACGCCAATTAACTCCTTAATTACAACGCTTTATTAAAAGACGCGATGCGAGAATTATATTATAAAGACTTAAATTCTATTTAAAAAGTTGTTTGTTTCTTTTAAAGTCTAGAGAATCTTTGCCAAAGCATATAAAAGTCTTTGTACTATTTTACGTATAAGGGGAATAAATTATTATTTTATTTACTAATTAGCGAAATAATTATTACTATAGTTATTATAGAGATATAATAAGTTCTCGCTCCCGGTTTCAATTTACGGGGAGATCTTTCCATTTATATATTCCTACGATACGCTATCGGCAAGCTATTGAGGTCGGCTTATCGATTTAATGGAAATAAATTAATTAAAGAGTATTTTTATCCCGTATTTATGTAACCCGAACCTTATAGAGGACGTAAGGGCAGCGGAAGTTTACAGCGACTATTACGGAGAGTTAATAAGGCCTATAATAAAGATTTAATACCGAGGACGGTATTATAGGGAGGGGGAATCGTGTCACGTGTAAGATTGGGTGTTTTACTTGCGCAGTCTCTGATTGGCTTATAGCCACCACCTAAGGCTGCGTAACCTTTATAACCTACGTAGAGCTCGCGTAAGTTTACGCGTAGCGTAGGAGGTCTTACGAGGGCTATGCGGTTGTTATTCTTAGGCTGTTATTTTGTATATAGGGGCTCTCTGAATCTCTGGCAGAAAAATAGAGATTAGTCTAATACCAATCTAACCTATTATTGCCTCCTTCTATTCTACACCTCACATCTTTATAATTTTATAATTATATTACAGTTTTATACACGTGACCTCACATTCCCTATATAGCATCTCTATAGCCGAGGTTTCCTTGACCTCAACCATTAATATTATTATCACTACAACCAATCGTAACTTCCGTTACAAATTATATAACTTTTAAAAAAGAATTTTAAAAAGGGTTTAAATGGTTTCCATTTAATAAATAAAGTTATTTGAATTAATTATAATAAATAAATTTAAATCAAAGGATTTAAAAAAAATTTTTAAATAAAATATTATATATTATATTAATAATTATATTAAAAGAATTTTTTTTATTGCGAGTTATTCTTCTCAAAATTTACTATTTTTTATATTCTTTAGTAATTTTAAATTAAAAGCTTATAATTTGAAATTTAAAATATAAATTAATTAATAAAATCAAATATTTTATATTTATACTTAAATTCTAATCGCATTAAATTGTTGGAATTTGGACCTTTTCTATTGTCCACTCTTCATTTCTCACCTCGGGTTTCCATCTAGGAACATTTATCAACAATGGACGAGGCTGTCGAAACACGCTCCAACTCGGAGAATGGAACCAAACTGTCTGATCGGACCCCAAAGCGTGCACCTCCAGCTACAAGTTTAGCTCTAGGAGGAGATCCTGGTCCTGAGAGCACGAAGGAGACATATCCGCCCACACGAGACGCCATTTTTGATCTTGTGTGCCCTAGCAACGGCCATCTTTTTAGTTTCACTTGTAAGCCCATCTTCTTCTCCTATTTAAATGTCACCAACCTAATTCAATCATCCACAGGACCGAATGATCGTCGCAACCGCAATCCCCAAGATAACCGACGAGTTCCACTTCATCGAAGATATCGGCTGGTACGCTAGCGCCTACATGCTCACTAGTTCCTCATTCGTGCTCCTGTTCGCCAAAATCTGCATCTTCTACTCGCCGAAATGGGTCTTAATGACCGCGATATCCCTCTTCGAAATCAGGTCTGCGATCTGCGGCGCGCACCGAACTCGACAGCCTTCATTATCGGACGGGCGGTCGCTGGCTGGGGATTTTCTGGCATCTTAACAGGCGGGACTGTCAATATCCAGCGCGTCCTGCCCCTACACATAAGACCCATGGCTATGGAAATCATGGGAGCCATTTTCGGAATATCTTCTGTGACGGTCCACTCATTGGCGGAGCCTTGACTACGAATGTCTCGTAGAGGTGGTGTTTCTACATCAATCTCCCCTTCGGCGGCATCTCAATGGCCATCCTGGCCCTCTTTCTCAAAGCAACGGCACCAACCAAAGCAGGAACAACCTTCAAAGCCCAAGTGGCACAGCTCGATCCCCTTGGCACAATCTGTTTCCTCCCCAGCATCATTTGTCTCCTCCTCGCCCTCCAATGGGGCGGCTCCACCTCCTTCTGTTCGAATCCGCGCATCATCGTCCTCTTCTTCGTCTTCGCCATCCTCCTCACCCTCTTCATCGTCACCCAGATCCTAAAGAAGGAACCAGAACACGCCACAGTGCTAACCCACACGTCTTCAAACAACGCAGCATTGCAGCCAGCTTCCTCTTCTTCCTCTGCGTCGGCGGCTCCATGGTACTAATGATCTTCTTCCTCTCCATCTACTTTCAGGCCGTCCGCGGTGTCGACACGCTCCACTCCGGGCTCAATATGCTGCACATCCTCCTCTCCATAACAGTCTTTGCCATCATCGCCGGTTTCACTGTCTCGAAACTCGGCTATTACGTCCCGCACCTTATTCTCGGCCCCGTGCTTTACGACCTTCTCGGTGGAAACGAGCAAGGCAAGTGAATCGGCTACCAGATCCTCTGCGGCGTCGCTTCAGGGTCGGGGCTCAGCAACAAACGTCGCTGCGCAGACTGTGATTCAACAAAAGGACATCGCCGTCGGCTCAGCGCTGATGATGTTCGCTTCGCAGATTTCTGGCGCCGTGTTCGTTCCCGCCGGTAACGCTGTCTTCGAGAATGAATCCTTGAAGAGATTAATGGGTATTCCGGGCGTGGATGGGAATCTTGTGTTGAATACGGGCGCGACGGAGATTAGAAACGTGGTTTCTCCTGATGTGTTGGATGCTGTGCTTGAGGCTCATGATGGGGCGTTGACGAAGGTGTTTTTGGTGGCGGCTATTATGGCGGCGGTGGGTTTGTTGTCTGCGTTATGCATGGAGTGGAAGAGTGTTAAGAAATATCGGGTGAAGAAAGGGAAAGGGAAGGGAGCGGATGTGGAGAGTGCTCCTGTGGTTGAGAAGGCTTAGTCCTTTTTTGCTCAGTCACGTGCGACTGGGCCAGATGGGAACCAAATCGGCTCGGCAAGGGCATTGACAAGTTTGACAGAGGAGCGAGAACGGATACCTTCATGACATCTTGATAGGTTTATAGAGCTGGCTATGTTCCAGACAGCAGGTATCAGCAGAATTTATATATAGACGGATGTGGAAACAATACCTGATTCTTCGATTCTGGAAAATTATCCCCTGCGCAAGCTCCAGGCGACTCAGCAGCATACTCAGGGGCTTAGGACAGAGCTCAGGCTAGAGCAGCGACTGCTCAGGTTCAGAGGCGGAAATGGAAAATTCTATGAAAACATTCCCATGTGGGATTGCCTATTATAGGAGGCGGGACTAGCGTGGTCGCAACTAATGGCACTAGGTGGGTGGGTTCTCAAGATGAGGTGAATGCGTCTAGAGTTATGTGCTGTAGGTGATTTGTGCAGGAGATTGGCCGCATTGGCGCAAGCATTGCCACATGAGCATGAGTTCCCAGAAAGCAAAAGCTCTGGTCATGAGGGATATGCTTGTGGTAGTCATGTAATTCATCGACGGACCAGTAAACTTGGACAAGGTTGTTTGGTCTTTCCTGGAACATTCTCCCTGATAGCAGCCTTGCCCGGCATGCTGGACAAAAGAAGCTCTATGGTGATGTTGGGATGCTGAGACATGTCTCCTCATTCAATGTCGTTCCCAAGCAACGTCTTTAGCTTCGTCCTCCAGTCTCTCAGCTCGCCATCTTTCTTCTCGACCAATGCCTTCAAGCTGTCATTCTCTTCCTTCAACTCCCGATTCTCAGCCTTGAGTCGCGTCGCTTCCCCATTCTTCTTCGCCATCTCAAGCTCTCGATTCATTAGCGTGATCTGTCCATCTTTGAGTCTCAGCTCTTGTTCCAAAGTCTGGATTTGTTCACGAAGACTGTCTTCCGATTTGCCTTTCTGAGCAGCCGACTCGAGCTCCTTATTGATGACGGCGAGTGCCTTGTCGACTTCTGAAGAGAAGGCAGAATACTTTGATCGCTTTCTTGGCGGAGAGTAGGATCGTCGAGGTCGCCCGACAGGTACTTTGGTTGAATTGGCCTTCGTTTCGCTGCGAGCTTCTATGATTTTTGGTGCCAGACTCCTCGACACTTCACTGACCTTCGCCATCGACTCAGCGATGCTTATCATTTGTCCTTCGGGGTTCCCTCGTTTCCGCCTCGGCCCAGCGGCTTGGGTTTGACTCGGCCTAGGACCAGCCTTGGGTTCATCATTCGGAGTTGTGATAGAAGCAGGGGAAGGGTACACTGCTGCTGGTTGAGTGGAAGGCGCGGCTGTGAAATTCTCGGCTGGCAAGTCCGGCGGTACGTGGAACTCTAGGTCCACACAGTGGGGACAGAACCAGAAGGAAGGAACATCATCAGGCTCCAAGGTTGGACTCATACATGAAGCGTGGTAGCATATTTCGCATGTTTGGCATCCAAACAATTCCATGGAACCTCCACAGACAAAACAGAATTCATCATGTTTTCCTGACATAATTCAGTTAATGTCGTATTCAAGAACCTTGTTCGAAAAGCGTCTTACCATCAAAGTTGTTCTCGCCTCCATTCCACCCGATTTCCTCAAGCTGCCGCATGAAATCCATTGGTTGGCCGTTTGGATCCGGAAGATTACTTGGGTCCCACTGCCACCCCATGTCTGATTCTGGCTCTGGTTTGGGCTCTGGTGGAGTGGCAGATGTGTGTCGCCGCAACCTGTAACCGGAGGCCTGGTCCAGGGCGATTTTCTCGGCGAGGGTCGTGAGTGTCTGGTTGGGGAGCTTGATAAAGTCAGCATTCGACGAAGTGAAGTAGGCTTTGAGCTCACTTGATGAGGTGGAGGGGGAACTTTCTGATAATAGGGAGAGCTCGCTCGAAGCTACAGAATCCTGACGTAATATTACAGGCGGGTTTCTTATGTCAGGCTTTAGCAGGGGTGCGGTTGGAGTGCTCGAAATCTTGCTAGGGTTGGCGCGGGGTCATTGAGGGTGTATGTATCAACGCTGGTCGCGACATGTCCGAGTCCTGGTTTCGCACCAGAGTCTCTCCGCAGTGCATGCAAAAACACAACTTGAACATGAGGGGAAAAGTCGCTGCCTATTTCTGTCTATATCGAGGCAGACCACAGTATCAGCAAACGCGCACATGTTGCCAAAGGCACGTCGTTGACAGCCCAAGCCAATCACACCTCGACGATGCATCAAGACAGCCATTTGATGTTGTCTTCTCTTCATACAGTCAGGTGGGAATTCAGCAACAAGCGAAAACCCGACGTCGTATTGGCTGGGATTGTTCCATTTCAGGTCGTCGAAGATCGTAACCGGCGTCCTTTGGAGGGCCGGCTCGTACATGCTGAAAGTCGCCAAATGGTAGAGATGCTACGTCTCTTCGATACTGTATTGGCCCTGGCGGGTAAAAAGATTTGATAATCATGTAGGTCTTTTACATCGACTAATTGATCAAAGAGTGATGGAAGACGAATGGGGATAGTGGAGACTTGAGCTACAGTTACTAACCTCGATTATGTCAGCTTCTTAGTATGACAGCTACCAGCGTGTTGATTAAGTAGTATTCAATATAGGAAAACATTCCGAAACTATGTACACACCTTGTGCGTAGTTTACCACTCAAAGAGTTTGCGAAGCACAGAAGTCACGATAGTCTCTCAACGAGGATCAATCGTCTCTCCAAGTCAGCTGATCAGTCTCACGCATGTCAAAGGAAGTCGTCTGTTGATCGATAGACAGAATGAAACGAAGTATTTCAAGTAACATCAAGGTATTCATCTAAAGGCGGAAGTAAGATGAAAGCAGATCCTCTGATATAACGGCTTCTAGAGATGATGGTCTGAATGGTGAAACTCAATCTGCGACAGACGCTCGAGCTCAGGCCCATAAAAGTATCTGGATCTCTGAAAAAATGGATATTTGAGTTTCAGTCAGACAACTACTTCACTCAGTTGTCCCGCTCTATCATTACTGTTTTCCGTCTTCGAACCGTCAACCCCGGTCGGAGTTACCAAGATGTCAAGACATGTGCTGTACCCCGTCCATGCATACCATGATCCAATTCCAAGCTCTACCCCGAACTCACACCCAATCCGCCCTCTCATGGCTTCCATCGTATGCTTCTCATGCTACCGCACCCTCCGAAATTTTCAAGAAATGCGCCTCAAGCCCCAGCGCCGCCGCCGAGAGCTCGATCGCGAAGCACAACACCCCGCTATACCCACCATTCGACAGATGCGCAGCCTCTACCCCTCTTTCAATTCGAATGCAGCTCTAACCCACCTTCACAATCGCATCCTCCTCATGCTGCCAGCCCTCCCTCTCATCCTTCGGAACCCTCACAAACAGCATATCGATCACCAGGGCCGCCGCCGCAAGACCAATCACGAAATACAGCGCCCCTCGATACCCCGCCAAAGGGTCTTCCCCATGCTTATTTGTGTTAGCTTCCACCGTCCCAGCAAATCCCAACCCAATACTCGCACCATAGAGCTGAAGCAGCGAAATCAATGATCCCGCAATGCCCTGCTCATGGCGGCGGACCGAGTTCGTCGTGACTATTTGCGCAGCAGTGAACATGAAGTCCGGACACAGCGCCATCAGGATCGTCGCTGGGAAGATCTGAGCCCAATACAAGCCCTGAGTAGGCATCGTAACAAGCAAAACACTCGAAAGTAATACCACGAGCGCTCCGAATGCTAAGATCCACTGCGCGGCGACTCTCGGGACAAGCCAAGCCGCGACAGGAGCTGCGAGCCCGCCAAAGATGGCATGAGGCAGAAGACCTATTGCGAAATGAAAGGCTGACCAGTGTCGAATGATTTGTTGCCATGCTACCATGTACCAGAGGGCGATGCCATATGACATGACGCTAAAGAGGACGACGAGCACGAGTGCGAAAAACGAGGGCGCGGTCCATATGTCAAGGGGCATGATGGGAGATTTCGCGAATTTGTGTTCCCAGAGACCGAATGCAGCGAAGAGGAGGATTGAGACAGGGAGTAAGGCAATCTCGTAGGAGGTCGACCAACCAACTGCTGGTGCCTGACTGTGATATCATCAGCATGTATATCCCAAAGAGGGTTGGGCGGGATCTTACTTCCAGACAAAGTTGAAGAGAATCAGGGCAGCGAGTCCGAGAAAAGCTCCAAACCAGTCCACATCTCCTTCTTTGTCGACAGCCGTCTCGGGAGGCAAGACAAACCAGAGTGCACCAAATAGTACTGTTCCGAGTATCGCTCTACATTCAGTTAGTACTAATTAACAACTTAAACCGAGGCCACTCACGTCGTAAAGAAGAACCACCTCCACTCAACCCACTCAATATATATCCCAATCAACAAACATCCAATTGTCCCACCCACCGGCGCCCCAAACCCAAAGAACCCGAAACTCAGATTCCGCATCTTCCCCGGCGGGAACGTAATCCCAATCTCGGCCACCACATTCGGCATCACAAATGCAGCTCCAATCCCGCTCATCGCTCTCGCAATAGAGAACGAGATGATACTTGAAGTACAGAATCCATTGACAACAGTCCAGAGGATCCACCAAGCTGCACCGAGAAAGAGAATGTTCTTGTGACCATAGATGGCACCGATTCGACCGCTGATGAGGACGAATGCGCCTTGGGTCAAAGGGTAGGAAGCTGCTATCCAGGCTGTGGTGGTGGGGTCGTAGACGTGGAAGGAACGACCAACTGCGAAGCCACCACCCATGCAGCTTCCGAAAGAGAGGAAGATAACGCTGTTGCAGAGAATGAGGAAGGTTGAAATCGCGATCTTCCTTGACTTAGTCAAGGTGTCTTGAGGTGTAGTGAATACTGGCAGAGGCACATTTCTGTACTTTTGAGAATCGATAACATCGTCGACAAGACTCGTTGTTTTCTCAAGGTCTGGTGTAAGGGTGCTGATAGTATCTGTTGATGAAGGTGTCTCGGCCATCTTGATTGTTCTGGAATTGTAAAGTGTAAAGTTGTTTGGAATTGTTAAGAAATCTCAAATGAAGTGGCATCTTTATACCATCAGAACATCCCATGCATGCCCACGCCTTTCATGATGCGTTGGTAAGGTATGTTGCGGTGAAGTACAATTGACTCGGGATGTTTTCTAGTACGGAATGTTTTGCCCCACGGGGCGATCCGCACGGAAGGTTTGCCCGCTCTTAGCAAAGAGAGCCAATCACTCCGACCGTGTCAGAAGTGCAAAACAAATTATGCTTAAATCAAGAATCTGATAGCTGTGGATACCTGGAGACGGTTGAGATGCTCCGATAAGGCCTAGTTTAGGGATGATAGTGGATATCGTGAAGTGTCGAGGTGATTATGCAAGCGCTTGAACAGTGGCGATAACATAATCAAGACCTGCAAGCAGGACAATTTCTCCGAGGGCAGGTGAAGCGATGCTCGACGGGGTATCGCACGTCCTGGCATGACTGAATGGACCTTCGTGTGACCTGCAGTTGCTGGAGCCGGTGCAGTCCTCAGATCAGTCCTGGAGTACGCGTGCCAATAACAGATTTCAGTGGAATGCAGGCATGATACGACTTCTGAGAACAATAGAATAAAGGTTTCGTCCGATCATTCCCAACGTGATCCTCATCCGCTGAATTGGCTGCAGCTGAAGACCTTCAGATAAAACCTTCTGGAGGGTCACTTGACTGACTGCGGGTCCTGCTATGCTGCCCAAAACTACCCTCTTTATCATCGAATCTTCTTCGCATTCCGATGAGCTTCGTACTGTGACCATTATCGCTCAACGACATCCCAACAATCTGTGTTCCGTTTCCGTCTGTTTTCATCCAATTTTCAACTTCGGAGTCGGAAGCAAGAGATGCCTTGGTGATATATTCTAGAGTTGCTGCATCGTAGATCTGCGCAATGGTTTGCCATGCATTGTCTAGAGTAGAGATGGTTGTTTCTGGAGAACAGTCAGTGGTAGTCATCAGCGTTGCTTCATGTACTTACTCAGAAAGAACAGTGAAATGATAGCGACCATCAGTGCAACGTGGACAAGGGTCACCACCAACACGGCAACAAAGCCTCTTTGAAATCCAGCAGCTGAAGGTTCGTAAACCGTCCCCTTGCCGGCTGGAATTTGTGCCAGCACAAGATTAGTCCGCTGGACGAGAGTCTTGTTTTTGAAATTCGGAAGTTGTTCGTAGTAAGCAGTTCCCGCTATGATTGTGAGGAGGGATTGCATAGTGAAGACAAGGCTTCCTCCAGAAGACAGTATTTCTCTTGCCAATATGGAGTATTCAGGATACACCTTTGTCAGAGTTGTCACAGTGGTATTGGTAGTAAGATCAAGGATCAAAGTTGGTTCCGTGCCTTGCGTGACGGACTGAATGTAGTCGCTGTTATGAATTCCTGCTTGACTCCCAGAAGGAACGTCCTCAGGAAACTGAAGTTCAAGTAGGCCTCGGTCGGTTGGCGAACCACCAAATTAGCCCATCTGCGAACGGACGTCCGTGAAGTTGTAGAACCCATCTCCCATCTGTGGAGATAATTCTTGACAGGTAGAGTCGGTAGTTGCTCTGGCGGGAACGTCAACAGCCATTAGGGCGTTGTAACACAAAGACAGGCTCACTCGGGGCATTGATGACTTAGGTGTGGAATTATTACCGAAGAAGACGTGGAGAAACTCTCCCTCGGAAGTAGTGTGGTGAAGCTTCCAGTTGGTAGCTGGCACAAAGCTATCTAGATCTGGGATACTAAAGTTCGTCGCGATCAGGTTCAAATTGGCGTATTCGTCGAACCCCTTAGCATAATGGCTGCCGTTAACGTTTGATTGGAATTGCCCGATCAAGAAGCTTCCGGTCGCTCCTTTCGGCATTTGGCATAAAGTTAAGACGTTCACGCTCAATACCAAGCATCTGATAGTGGTCTGAGTAAAAGGGCACCCTAACGGTCCGAAGTCGGAACTATAATCGACCAGTCGAGAATCGTTTCCAAAGATGTTGTTGTATTCTTGCACTACACTCGATGGAATACCGACGGTCGCCAGAAGACTGATTGCGTCCAGTTGAATATTAAATTGATTTGTGGACGCAAAGGTCATATTTGGGAGGAAGCAGGCTACTCGTGTATCAATGACTGTTGCAGAGCCGGCATAATCCTTGGTGAGGACCCTGGTAGGTTGATCCACGATGGGCAAGAAGGCTCTGAGCGATACTCCAGTTTCGGTGAATCCGGAGCCGCTCGTATACTGAGAGGGTCTGAACTCTGCGAAAGATGCATAGGCAGCCGGTCTCCTGTGCCAGGCTGTGATGTCGGATAGGGTGAAGGTCGTGCTATTCTCGCCGTCTTGTAGATTGGTTGATATCCCGCCGACGACTTGAAATCTGGTTCGTTATCAGGGGGTAAATGAAGTAAGGCGTTGGGTGAGACTTACTTGGGGACAAGTCCTGACTTGATATCTGAAAGGAGGACAGTTGACGAAAATTGGCTCAACAAACTAATCAAAAGAAGCAATACGGTAAGACACGAGAGAAGTGATCTCCGCAGGTCATGAATCTTGATCGCAGGAGCTGATGAAAGGAACCAGGCAAGTGTTAACGGACCAGAATTCGAGTTCCGGATAGTTGATATCGAAGCCAGGTGAGGTAGTAGGGTCCCAATCTTTTCAAGAGCCAGTCCAGCCAGCATTGAGGTGGCAATAACAGCCTGTGAAGATATAGATGTTCTGAGGACCAAGGATGACATGGCGACGGCTTTGGTGATCCAATCTTCAGATGCGATGAGTCTCCAGGTCGTGTTCTTATCGGTGCCAAACCATAAGAACGAAAGGAATCCAATCGAAGCAATGATTCCAAGAGTACTAGTCAAAGCAACACAATGGAGAGCACACCAAGTCTAGCTTTGATGTACTGAAAAGTGTTAGCAGACATCCCACATCAGGGCAATGTGATCGACTAGCAACTGCTACCTTTTTGGGGAGACTTGATGAGAGGATCCGGCATTTAATGGAACGACTTTATATCCAATCTGTGGCTTTGTAGATGTAGGTATCGAACTTGAAGCCATCGAAGAACGGCTCGTTCGTGGTGGCAACAATAGACTAGCTGAATCGTTGCTTCGAGGGACCAAGTTCGACATCGTGACGAGAATGTTGCTCAATGCCGACCACGCTGTGCAACAAACTTTCGTCGAAAATTGAATCTCCCGAAATCAGCTCGAGGACTGAAGTCCCTTTCATTGACGCGACTTTCTTGGGAAGGTATCGCTGCGGCGCGGACATCGTAGACGCCGGAGGGTTGCTTGCTCAAACATGGTCAACACCAGAAATACATGGGACTGCATCCTATCCAAGCACAACAAATGAGAACACAGGGCTGTGTCTTACTGATCGGCAATGTCGTACGAGAAATGTTAGTTCAGAGAGAGAAGGGAAGGAATCCTCGAGCACAGCTGCATTGTTGCGGCAGGCGCTAATGCACAGACGCCTTGGCGCGTTCCCCTCAGTGAAGATGCAGATGGAGATTGAAGCAATTGAACATGTATTTCTCCTTACTTTCAGACGCTATCATCATAGGTTCGCTTGAAATCTATGGGAAACTTGTGCCTCGATGAAAGCTCGACTTATACAGAGTCTTGAAGATAACCTCGGAAGTTAATTAGCCTTCCACCACCAGCCCTCCCACGGTAGGCCGTCGGCCCCACGCTGAAAACTCCGCCATTTGTGCACTCAGCGGTATAGATTTAAATAAGCAGATTTTCGTCATCAAACCAGCAGGTCCCTTAGCTCAGTTGGTTAGAGCGTGGTGCTAATAACGCCAAGGTCGCGAGTTCGACCCTCGTAGGGACCACATCCTCCTCTTTTTTGACCTTCTTTTCAACAATTTTTGATAAGTTTTGATATGTTTTTGAAGTTTTTGAAGTTTTTGAAGTTTTTGCTTCTCCGGCGTTGGGGCGTGAGCATGACTCTTTCCCTTTTTTGTGCTCGGCAGTCGCCGTAAGTTCGGTTGATCTTGAGGGCACCAGTCTCTTTTGGCGATGATGGATGATTCAGGGGCAGAATTTCTGAACGTGAGAACATTCACTCTTTCTTACACGAGGATAGAGTATAACACCATTGTTCCCCAACGTTCTTGATCGCATTCCCTACATTTAATTCGTCTCTCGCTGACTAGGTATGATTTCCTTCTGGGTGATGGCAGAACAAGTTGTGCCTGTAATGTGGTGATGAGCTCAAGGAAGCCCCGCGTTCAGCCTTGCCAACACCTCACACCTCTTCAAATCCTTCTACAAACCCCTTTCCTTCAAAGTCATTTCGTGTCGATTTCTCTGTCGACTTGTTTTGTTCTGCGGATGTACAACTGGTGTTCTATACGTTTCGGGTAAGAATGCTCATTCTCAAGACGGTATATGGGGCTACATCGAAGTTGACTGAGCTGCGTGAGAAAAGGTTGTAGGTGGCTCCTAGGCTATAGGCAGTTAATCCGCTCTCCTTGCATGCTGAGCTATCCCTATTCTTTTCAATATGATTTGATGCATCAGCTAAATGACGCATCCAGGTTCAGATCCCTCGGCAGCAATCGAAACCACCCTGCCTAACCCCATCGTACGCCGTGCCGGGCCGCCTACTCGAAGCTTCCCAATACGCCAAACGAATATGCAAACATAAAGGCCTGGGAGTGACAGCAGAAATATCCGGAATCGAACAAGCATGGCAGTTCCATTCGGGTTCTCGGTCGGAGACTTCGTCGCAGCCATCGGTCTCATAAACGACGTCCATAAGGCTCTAGGGGAGACTGGCGGAGCAAGAGATAGCTTCAAGGACATATATGGGGACCTGACACAACTGGAACTGGTATTGGCACAACTTCAGGATGGCGGATGGGCGAAGGGTTGCGATCTCGGCCATGCAAATGCTGTCAGGGGCATGGCACTTACATGCCAAGTCCCGCTGAAAGCGTTTCTGGAGAAGCTCAATCTCTACAAGCCAATGCTGGTCAAACAAGACGCTGGAGGATTTGTTGCATTCATCAAGGGCAAGGGGCGGCAGGTGGGATGGGTACTGCAGATGCAAGACGAGGTGAAGGAGTTTCGAGCGGCCATCATGGGCAAGGTTGCTGTTATCACGTTGCTCATGAGCATTCCCACAACGCAAGAACAATCTTCCTGGTATCGATTTGACTCAGATGTTGAACCTTGCTGACGTTTGTTGATATTTAGATCAAGTTTCTCCAAAATTGAGAGTGTATCGAATACCGCACAAGAGATTCTCACCGCGAGCATCGAGGCGTCGCGCGAAATGGAAATCGCTCATGCCAAACAAGTGGAAGACTTCAGAAGTGGACAGAGAGCTTCAACATTTCAAATCTCCAGGCTCGTCGGGATATGTTCTGGCATCAAAACTGGCGTTCTCGACATCCGGCATTCAATTGTCCAGCACGACCATGTCAAGGCTCCCCTCGACAGAATTGAGAATTGCCAGCGCCATATCATCAGGAAGATCCTCACCGTCTTCGAGGAACTCGTTCTCTACATCAACAAGGTTAGGTTTGTCGCAGAACAGCTTGTTCGTATGCTAGGGGACTTCTCAAAAGAGACCATCGCTTTGCTCAAGAAGATTTTTGAAACAAATCTAGAGATGTACGCCCTACTGCGTCGCATTGCTTCTCAGATCCCAACAGGACTTTTGGAATCCGCTCGGGACTGTATCCATTTCCAAGATGCTCTAGGGAGATCTCGAGATCTGCCATATCGTTTTTTCTGTCATTGGAAAGTTTTCGAGGCCATACTCCATTGCGACTTCAAAGGACTCCCTGGAGCGGATCGTGTGCGTCGCGGGGAATTTCATATCCTGGACACCAAATTCCGAGGGCAGGTCATATCTCGTGATGAATGGAGTCGTGTCGTGTTTCCCGACGCGAATCTTCAGATGTCAATCACAATCGCAGAAAAGACATTCTTGCAGGGAAGCTGTCCGCGTCCCGGCTGTGAGGCTCATAATACACCGCAGGATCAGACGAGCTCCGCACCTATCATCTGGTATGTCTCCCATCTGAACGTAAGCAATTCTGTTATCTTACAATCCTTCAGTGCCGATTGTGGTTTGGAATACTATCCTACCTCCGTAGTGCGGACGGATGTGCCCGACCTATTTGTCTGGTTCAGAAATGACTTCAAGGAAGACCACGGATCTTCCAGTTTTCTAGAATCCCAGGATCTACATGATGGAACTTTTTCTACTGGAACTTATCAAAGTCTGGAAGGTAACAGGAAGCGAACTGCTACTGTGGCTGAGCTTGAAGATCTGAGAGTTTTCAAAAGGGTCCACATCAGCGAAGAGGATGATGGTTTGAATGGTAAGTCTGATTTCGAAAAGTCAAACAATCTAACGATGATGGGAAAAACTCTGAGAATGTCTAGCTGAATCTATACCGCAGATATTTCCAGCCCTTCTTCTCACCCCAACGAGGGTCTTGATCCCGAGGCTGATGATTCTTCGAAAATGTATTCTGCTGTAAACAAATTCGGGCAGACAGTCAGTCAAAGCGATTGGGAATCACTAAAATCGTGTGCTCTCGAAGAGGTCTCGCATAGAATGCTTACAATTCAGAATCAACTTGGGGAGAGAAAGGCGGCGCTATGTCTCGGGCGTCTCCAAGTATTTTTCGATAGAATCGTAGCCTTTACAGGGGAGATGGAGACCTCCCTGAAATTGGTTTGTGAAGTTAGTGTGTTCCGCCTTTGTTATCCTGAGCTCAGTTAATCGTAAATAGACTGCATGCAATTATCACAAAATCTTCAACTATCTTATAGATGCTTATGAGCGAATTGGAAAAGTTTTACCGACCAATAACGAATACCAGCAGGCGCTGAAGTTTGGCCATCTTGATACCTTACACCTCATCTACTTTGATATTATAGAGTTCCATCGGAGGATATGGAATTTCTTCTGACGAAGAGGTAAGACCCCGAAAGCACAACAGAGGATGAAATATTGACCTGAATTTGCAGGATGGCGGCGCATCTTCCTGGCCGTTTGGAAAGCCTTTCAAGTTAGACTAGAATCTATTATCGAGAGCTTGGACGAGCATAGACAGATAATCACAGAGTTGAGTAATAATGCGGAGGTGAAACGATGAGAGTGCCCCCCGCCGCCTGAGTACGACCACTCGGATGTCTTATTATTCTTGTTCGTGCACTGAGCATAATTGGAAGGAATTACGTTGGGAGCATCAAGCCCAAGAAAGAGAGCACAATGAAGCTCGCTGGGCGATGAGGAACGTTGCGACTAAGTTTTGCGTCCCAATCCCACGAAATTATTGTTACACCTTCAGATCCTCCTCGTCCAATCTCTCGTTGCAATAGCTATCCGCATCCCGATTCTCCTCTCGAGATCAAAATATACTCAACATCTCCCAATCTTCTCCACCTATCATCCAAACGGCTCGCCTTCTCAATCAAACGCCTGTTCTGTACCTGCCTACCCCTCGCATTCCTCCACCCATTTCGCCACCACTTCCAAATACACTCATCCATACACTCAACGGCGTATCTCGAATCGGAATAGATCTTCACATCCAGCCTCGGTCTTCTTCTCAGCTTATCATTCCGTCGCAGAGCTTTCTGGAGAGCGAGGATCACAGCCGTAATTTCGGCTCGTTGGTTTGTGGGTGGTGGGTAGTCAGGGAGAGGACGCGTATAGACAATGCGTGCGCCCGAGTGGAGCTTGAATACTGCTGCTGCGGCACCGATGACCCTTTCCTGGCCGTTTCTTCTGCATCCTCCGTCGACATAGATGCGCATTTTGTAGACCAGGCGGGGTCTGGTCGTGTGAACTATGATCTCGACCTGTAGAGGTAGGTCGGCTCGGAATGCTTTATGGATGTCGAAAAATGGATTCTGTTGAAGATGAGTCCTTGTGACGTGTTTATGGCGGGATGTCTCCACCTCAGGATAGTGAAGTCTAGTCATCTCACACTTCTTATGGAGAAGCTCTGCTTTGCGGCTTCGAGTTACAGTACGAGATGACACGCTTTAGAGCAACTCCGCTACAGCTTTGGTAGTATAGCGAGTAGTTTTCCCTACCACCCTTCCCGCTAAGCCGCCATTTACAAAAACCCATTTCAACTCTTAGTATTTTTCCAAGAGTACAGTCTCTGCAAAGTAGGAGGTACAGTGAGAGCACTCCTCGAGACCTCAGCAAATATCCAGGCATTAGATTCAGCCTTAGAACAAATCAGCATCTCAGCAATACCCCATATCAGTAGTCAAGCGTCAAACAAAGTCAGCATCTCAAACGTTGATCAATTAAGTAATCAACGACGACAATAATCTGCGAGTCCACAAAGTCAACATCTCAAAAAATCATCTTTTCAGTAATCTGCGAGTCTAGCAGTCATTCACCGTCAGCCTTTGAGGAGTGGGGTGTGTTGAACAAGGACTCCTCCGGAATTTTGGCAATTCACTACTTCGATCATCAAGCCTCTGTACCACTCAGCATCTCCACTATTCTATAGCTCATCTATTAAGCAATCCTGTTATTCTGTAGCTCAACAATTAAGCCTCTCCCCAATTCACTACTTCTAGCTTCAAACACACCAAGAATCAAGCGTATCAACTTCATCGCTCCTCAAGCCATCCGCCCACCGAAGATCAAGCACATCGAATATCAAGCGACATCCAAGATGACCTCTGAAGCAGTAAGCTTATCAACATATTCTCCCATACAGCATTTAGCTCTCAGCAGTAGGACGCGCGACACGTGTACTCCTTCAAGCTTCACTAGTCCAAGACTGATCTACGGCATCTTCACGCTTCTCAATCACCAAGTATCGAAACCATCAAGCACCAAGACTATCAAGTCATGAGACCACTAAAGTACAGCAACAACTACCCCTCAGCTCATTCAGCATTCGAATCACATATTCATCAGCATGTCGATATAGGGAGTGTGAGAACATACTCTTCCAGACATTCCAGCAGCAACCATTACTCTTCAAACCTGTCCTCTCAGCTGTGCATCCTCTCGGGTACACATCCTCTCATCTATCAACATACCCTCAAGACACAATTCTACAACTACCACTCAAGCACTTTAGCACTCAAGCAATTTAGCATTTGAGAATCTCAGCAAATCATCGTTTTTGCCCTTTAGCGCCTCCACACTCAGACACATCCGCATATTAGTACATATTAATACAAGCACAGTGGATATTATCATATTTTTATGTTTAGCATACCTCTACAGGGGATTTACGCATTGTTCTTTGTCTCCCTCTGTTGGAATTCCTTGCATTTAGAAAAGGGGAGTAGTATCTCCTCCGGCAGACCCACTCAATGCATCCAAGAAGCTTCAAAATCCATACTCACTCCTTATCAAGTTTGCAGCCTTTTCCGCAACCATGTACACGGGCCCTTGAGTATGCTGATCAGGCACAACCGGCATAATACTCGCATCCACGACTCGAAGTCCCTGCACTCCATACACTTTCAAGCTACTGTCCACTACCCCACCATCGGCTCTTGGTTTCATCGCGCATGTTCCTGATGCATGCCAGACTGGGATTGCTGTGTTGCGAATATAGCTGCCATGAAGTTCTGTCAGTCACGAATCTTGACGGTATCATTGGAGTTCGGTTACGCACTTCAGAATATCCTCATCGCTCTGTACAGCCACTCCAGGAGCAACCTCTCCGTTGTCAGGTCCAATGCCCCACTTCGCAAGATTGGGATATGCAAGAATCTTTCGAAGTTGCTTGAAAGCATAAACCGCAATCTTCTGATCGGTCTCTTCTTGAAAGTACTGTTATTATCGTCAGCACCATTCCCATACCATGGACAAGAACCTACATTCAAATCAATAACCGGAGCATCCATGATGCCATTACTCTGCAACGTCACACTCCCCCTCGAAACAGGCGCTAACAGCCCCGCCGTGATCGAGATATACGACTCATTACTCCTCGGCGGATACTGTTCCACGGGAAAAGAAGGGTAGTAAGCGGCTTCGTAGTAGTACTCGATATGTGCTTGTTCCGTTCTGTTCATCAGTTCTATTGCATTCAAACTTGAGAGTTCGTCGATTGAGAGTTTTTGAAAGCCATATGTTGCACCACCAGGCGACGTAAACGGGCCCGTACGGTTTTCTGCGTATTCTGCTTGGGCAGCGAGGAAGGCGGGAAAGGAATTTACGAGGGAGTCGAGGGAGGTGGAGGGTTGAGAGCGGACGATTACGCTGAAGTATGTGTGGTCCTGCAGGCTTTTCATCGATTAGTGTTAGAGTTCGAGTCTTTCTGAGATTTATGCTTACTTTTGTCCCACATTCGGGTTGCCTACTTTCGCTTCAATACCATTCCTCGCCAGCTCATCAGTAGGTCCAATCCCAGAAACCATGAGAAGTTGAGGCGACTGAAACGTTCCAGCAGACAAGATGACTTCCTTATTAGCAGCAACGAACATCACACTCCCAGTCGTTTGATGCGTAACCGCAACCCCAATTGCTCTCAACTCATCTCCAGTCCCATTTGTCACAACCTGCGAGACCGTAGCATAAGTCAAGATGCCGAGGTTCGTTCTGTTCTGAATGTTCTCCGCGTAGCTCGTGTAGCTTGAACTTCTAGCGTACGTCGGATCTAACGTCAGCGGTTCTTGCTTCACCCCAATGTTATCTCCAAGATTGAGATCGTTGACAATGGGAGCAAGACCGACTCCCGCTACGGCTTCGATGAATGAGAATGAGGCTGGCGTGGAGTAGTCAGGGTAACCGACTTGGACTGGACCGTTGCTTGAGTATCCAGAAGGGTCGAAGGTTCTGTAGCTTTCGTTTGTTCGCGAGGGAGAAGAGAAAGTGGTGCTCTGTTGGTGTCAGCACGTGATGAACGTGTGGTGCGAGGAAGAAAGACCTTCTTGAAGTACGGAAACACGTCTTTCCATCCCCATCCTGGATTTCCCATGGTCTCCCAGAGATCATAAAGACTTGCTGAGCCACGACCATAAGCCAAGCCATTGACTGAGGAGCTTCCTCCCAGACATCGTCCTCCTGAGTCATCATTGTCAGTCCATATATCAGATAGCAGGATCTTAAGATGCGCTTACGATGATATGTTATGGTCCTCCCATTCAGGGAAGCCTGAGGTGGAGTCACAAAGCCCCAATCAATCTGAGTACCAAGTACCAAAGCACTTCCAAGCGGCGTCTTGCTTGCAGCAATGAGGCCAGGTTTTGATCCAGCTTCCAGGACCAAGACGGTCTGGTTGCTGTTCTCTGTCAATCGAGCTGCAAGTGCGAGACCTGCTGTCCCTCCTACGAATGTTCAGTTGATGTTTATAAATAACATGATGTCTGGGCACATACCTCCTACGATGATAAAGTCGTATGAAGATTGGATAATTTGTCCTCCTGTTGAGACATCACCAGAAGCGATGGTCAAAAATGATGTTAAAGCTAGAGCGACAAGGCTCCCGTATCTGATTTGCAAATGCATCATGTTCTCTTGCAATGTCAACAAGGGATCTTGCGTCACTCCGGATAGAACATTTCTTCAGATACTGTTCTCGGCCTTATACACGAAATCAACAAGCTTCAATGCACTCAAGCAGCCAAGACAATCGTCATTGGACGCAAATTATTCAATTCGGAAGCATCTGGGCGATCCCGTCAGCCGAAGGTGGTATTTCTCCGAACACACAATTGATTGGTTGAGAAAACGAATCCGGCTGGTTAAACTCAAAGTCTGCTTATCTGCGTCACTAAACCAATATATTCTTTCAGCCTCTCACATCTCGCTACAGCTCGTGAGTTTTGCTTCGTAAATTCGCCCAATCTTTGTCCTTGATGTTGGTAGCAGCATCAGCCCTACTCAGACTCAGGGGGCGACGATCGAAATGCCAAACCCGAGTACCTCACTTGAAGACATCGGAGAAATTGTTTAGAAGACATGTTTTAACAACAATAAAGAAGCTTTAGATTTTCTCGAGGTACGGAAACAATGAAGTTCCTAGGACTCTTCATTCATTAAAGCAAAGACCAGCCTGGAAAATCTATAGAAGATACTATGTCACGCGAAGAAGCAAAATTCAAGCGCGCCGACCATGCTACGCAAAGAGCAGATGTACCTCACCTGCTCGGAATTTCAACGCTATCAAATCTCACCCCTCTCCATATTCACAACTCTTTCGGTCATCGTTTATCAACAGCCTTCTCGCAAAAGACCCTCAGATGTCTGCCTGGATAGAAAGGCGTAAAACAATCCCTCCACTCCAAATCCTCTTCCTTCGTGCCATCAAGTCTCATATCGAACTTTCTCAGAAGCGTCGCATATAGGATATACAACTCGCACCAAGCCAAATTCATTCCGAGACAGCTTCTCGGTCCCTTGCTGAAAGCCACCAACCACTTCTCAAGCCCAGAGGATTTCTCCCCAATCCAACGGTATGGATTGAACTTCTCTGGGTTCTCGAAGATTGAAGGAGCTTGATGAACGAAGAACGCGGACATGCCGACGATGGTTCCTCCTGGGATAAAGTTGCCCCCAATTTTGGCACCAAGGTGGGGGACGATGCGGAGAAGTGGGGAACAGGCTCCAGGGGAGATGCGAAGAGATTCTTTGATGGTTGCTGTTAGAAGAGGGAGAGCTTCTAGGACTTCGAGAGAAGGTGGATTGTTGATGTCTGGCCAAGCCTGGGAGATTTCTTCGCAGAGCGCCGAGTAGATTTTGGGTTGATCGAGGATGTGGAAGAAGCCAGTCATGGATGTGTCGCCAACCGTCACGCCACCAGCGAAGAGCATCGTGAGTGCTTCCTCGAGGAGAGCCAATTTGCTGAAAATAGAGCTGCTGTTGTGAACATGTGGATCCAGCAGTTGATGGTAGATGGTTGGGTGTGGCGAAGCTTCGAGTATTGAGGGGTTGGTCGAGACGTCTTCAACCTGCTTGGCGAGGATGACTTGAAGATGCGTCAAGCCTGCCGTCTCGGGAGATGCTTTGATAGCGAGCCATGGCGGTAAGGAGAATATCGTCTTCCGAAACCAGGGGAGGTGATGAAAGAGGTGAAATGTAGGCAGTGAATTGTCCATGGCGACCACGATCGGAGCAGCGAAGTCAGGTGCATCCATGGCATCAACCGATTTGGCAAAGCAGAACTCTGTGATCATGTCGACGGTGAAGCAGCGGAACGCAAAGAGCATGTCAGATGACTTGCCAAGTGCTTGGTTCTTCGAGAGTGCTTGCACGAGATGATCAACCTAGTATTGTTAACTACTGTACCGTTCATTTTTGAAGAAGTGAAGTCGACTCACTTTCTCTCTGACCAAAGACTGCAAATCGAGAATCGCTCGTTTCGAGAACAAAGGCTGAAGAACCTCCTTCCTCTGCTTCGAGTCGGCATACTTGATAAGACCAAAGCTCGAATGATCTTCTCCGAAGGATTCATACAACTTAGCTTCCTTATCCCAGCGCAAATTCCCATTGTAAATGTTATGATAAGCGTCCGGATTCGCAAAGTGAAGCTGTCACCATCAGCCTCGCCTTCTTTCAATTCAAATCCACCTGACGTACCTCATTTGGTCCCACCCTCACAATATCACCTGCCTTCCATCAGACATTCATTCTCGAGGCCGAAGGTTGGAAGAGCACAAACCATACTTCTCGTGCAGCTTGACCAGCACATGAACCATCGACTCCCCTCTCACAACCTCAGCATACGTCTTCCACCAGCCCGTGACACCCGCAACCTTCGGACCCGGAAACTTGGCCAGAGGATGGAAAGTGACATTATAGATACCCTTGCAGAGCTTGTAAACGATCCATCCTAAGACCGCGTTCCGGACCGCAGACAGAAACATGGTTTCCATCCTGCCTTTCTTTTCCTCTCTGTCTGTCAAGGGTTCGAAGATCGAAGGCACAAGAAAGCACAAGTAAGCACAAGCACAACGTGCTCGAGGTATCTTTCCGTGATCGCAGGGCTGGTACGCGGAATCATGCAAGTGAATGGTTGTCGAATTAGGTGTGGTGTTCAAGTCCTGTACCTCCTGGTGCTTCGTCAATTTGTAAGTATCATTCGCACCTCGACCCCAGTGGTGGCTTGCTGCAGACAAGGGAAGGAATCACCGGGATGTTTCGTTCCTTCCCCGAAAAGCAAGTTCTTACAGGGCTTACTTAGCGAGCTGAAGCCTGACGGCGACAGCACGCTACTGAACGCCCCTGCCACACCCGATAACGTCCCCTAAAACGCGACCCGTCTCCCCGTCCCTTAGCATAGCTTGACACATGGAAATGCGGGCGGAGAATATCCAGATGACGCGTTTGCAGCGGAAAGACATGTTCGAACTTTAAGATTCTAAGTTGTTGCTTTTGATTTGTTTTTGGAAGGCTGATGGAGCAACTACCGAGATGTCACTGTCAAGCCCAGGAAAGCTGCATATTGAAACGGATCTTGTACTACGATGTGCCACGATTTTCGTGCTTTTTTGTTACACGATCTTCTCAGCTGGTAACCAATGTGAGTTGTTGAAGCATCGTTCGTGATCTTATTGTGCTACATGAATACAGCTAATCTGAAGCTATGCTAGAGTATGAACTGGAGCTTTCTCGATCTCCCAAGCAAATTTTCAGGGAATCGTATTTTTATATCCGCATCTCCAATAGAACCTTGACTTTTAATCGTTTCTCTTGACCAAACCCACTGGTGGCGTGTAGTCATGTCTGCCTTTGAAGGAGTAGTAGGCTACTGCAAAAAGCATGGTACCACAGAACATGACGACGTTCCAGTTCATGGTAGCTGCGGTCACGGGTGTGGAGATAGGAAAGAAAATAAAAACCCAGACGACCAGCAAAAAGGCAACAGCGCCAAGGTTAATGGCGAGGCCGAAACGTCCAAGGGTCCAGCGACGGGATGGGAGGTCTCCCTTCAGACGGCGAAAAATTAAGCAGGAGAAGGAGATAATATACGTCGCGAGGAGTGCCGAGACAGCGAGTGATCCGATGGCATTGAAGGCGACAGTTGAGCCGATGTTGATGAGTGAGAGAAGACATGTGATCGCGAAAGTGATGAGAACAGCGTTGAGTGGAATGTTCCATCCTGGCTTGACCTGCATCAAGTGTCAGTCGATTTTCTGCATCCTAGAACCGAGATACTTACGTGTGAGATGAAGTCTGAAAACGGTAAACCTCTGTCACGAGCAAAGGACCAAGTCTGGCGAGACACGGTGGCCACCGTGCTGATACAGGCAGATGTGATGTTGACGATCAAAATTGAAGTCATGATGGAGGTACCGACATTGCTATTTGTGGCGTTAAAGAAGACTTGGATGAAAGGGTATCCGGTTGGACTGGTGAGGATGTCGGTCACGCTTCCCAAGGTGAAGCAAAACGTGATGACCATGATAAATCCAAGGGTTCCGTTAATGGAAGCCGCCCAAATGATGGCTCGGGGAAGGACGAGTGACGCGTCTTTGATTTCTTCCGACATGTGGACTGCACTGTCTGCCCCGATCAAGGTGTAGACTGGCGACAGAAGTCCAACCATGAACGCCAAGCCTTTCGAACTCCAGCCTCCAAGATTCATGAAGTCGGTGAAAACCTCTTTTGGCGAGCTTCGTGGGGCAAGAACCCAAAGCGGCACGAGGACAGCGAAGAATCCTAACAAGTGAATGATGAGGACCATACCCTCGACCATCGGCAGCTTTTTAGCGAGAAATGTGTTGAAGATGATGCAGAATGCTGTGATCGCAATCACAAGCAACGTTCCATGCCAATTTTTGAACACATAGTCGGGGTTGTCGAGTACCAGCAGGCCTTGGATCATTGTGCCTGCTAAGAAGGCGAGAGACGCGAGACCGGTCTGCCATCCCAACACTGATGTCCAGCCTGATACCGTCAGAGGAGAACTGGCAGTTGAAGAGGACAGATCTTACCCACGATATAACTGATGAACTTCTGAGAAGAAGGAGGTGCAAACTCAGACACCCAATGGTACTGACCTCCCGAAGTCGGTGCCCTACGAGCATTCATCAGTTGTCATGTCGTGCTGACCTGCAGATCCCATTGTCTTGTACGCACATAGAAGCCATCTCGGCGACTGTTGCAAACACAAGCATGTAACCAATCCAGACAATAAGATAACCCCAGATCATTCCTGCAGTGCCTCCGTTGATGAGTGCGAAGAGACTGGTCCTGTTGACGCATCAGTATCTTCAGAATTCTTTGGGAAGGGAACAAGGCATACATCAAGGCGATCTCCCAAGTGCTCATCAAAGTGCACGCAAAACCCAGGGTTGAGATGAATCGAAAGTTGCGCTGTCAAAGGTGAGTGTTCTCAATCAGGATGGGCATTTTAGATCTGCATACGTTCAGCTGCTGTGTTCGACCAAGCATTTGCATGTCCCTCTCATCAGCCTCTGTGCCTCCAAGCTGTGAATAGTTCCGAAGCTCGAAGCCTCCCTCTTCGGTACTTGAAGACTCGACGACTTGGCTATTGCCAGGCTTGATATCCATGATTGGGATGATGATGAGGCTTTCGGGGATGTTGGAATGAGGAGGTGCAGGTGAAGTGTGATTCGCGATGGTGTTGAGTTCGATCTCTAGAAAGAAAAGAAACGGATTGTTGAAAGAAGACAAGGGAGCTTGAACTGCAGCACTGGCGTGATATGAAAAATACCCAGCAACCCTAGCAAGCAAGGGAGGTACGAGGGTTGATGCAGCTAGTAGGTGTTTCCTAAGCGAGCTTTCACCCCCGACGAGTGCAACACCAAAAAAACTAGGGGCGCGAAAAAGCCACTCGACGCATGCAATGTTTGGATTTCATAGGTTCAGATACTCAGCCGTCCCCGCTGCCATGGGATTCAGGAACAAGACACAAGGATGTCTGTGCGACCAGGCACTTCGCGCCACTCAGCAGCCCCAAATCAAAACAAGAAGTTTAATCCTGAAGGCTTGTTATTTGAACAACCTCCTTATGTTGGCTATCTGCGTATCACTAGCTAAGTACCTTGCTGCAATAAAAGCAACCATGGACGTTTCAACGGGAGTTTCATTGCCGGGACTAGTGACCGTTGATAAGAAAACTTGGAAAAGAAGCACCTGGTATTCTCTCCTTTGGATGGATGAGACAACGTTTATGAGTAGCCTCATGGACCACAACCAATTCACTCTTTAATTGCATACTTACACTTCTCACTCTAACATTCTGCCATGGCGTACAATGGAACGCAACTGCTCCCAGGCCAGTCGCCGCCTCTTGAAATTATTACTCCAACAGATCAAAGTGGTGTTATCCTGATAGCAACCGCTCTAGGGTTGATATTCGCCTTCATATCTTTACTTATCAGAGTTTATCTTCAAATTCAAGTCCGCCATCAAGTCTCTCGAGATGATGCTGCCGCTTTAGTGGCAATGGTGAGTAGAAGCAACCTGGAATAGAGCCATTGCTGACAACCGAAAGCTATTTGCAGTTGCGCAATCCAGCGCCGTCTTCGTCGAAGTATCCAAAGGCTTTGGCAAAACTTTGATCGACATTCCGCCAGAAAATCTACCATATTTGCAAAAGGTACCCATCTTCCAATATTATCTCGTATCAACCAGACTCATCATTGCAGGCATCATACTCGAGCGACATCCTCTACCTCATTACAATATGGCTAACGAAATGCTCCGTGGCCTTTCTGACTACTCGCCTATCACCAGACAAACGCCATAACTTTGCATCAAACGTCGTCCTGGTTGTATCGGCTTTGTTTGTCGTGATATCTCTTTTCATAGTAGCTCTTGGCTGTGATTTGTCCCAACCATGGATCTTCATCGACACTCAGTACGGCCCGAACATGGTAGAGCTTCTCAAATCCTCTCAATGTCCGAATCACTAACGATCTCCAGTTCCTGCGTTGGCAGATTGTAGCTGCATTCGACATCATAACAGAGCTTGCTCTACTGGGAGTATCCATCTTCCTTGTGGGAGGTCTGCAACTCTCCAACCACAAGAAGTTTGTTGTGATCTTCGCTTTCGCGTTAAGGATCCCGTAAGCAACACCTCCTACCTCACACTTGATTGACACTGAATCTCTTAGCATTATCGCCGCGATTGTGCTCCGGCTCTACTACCTCAACATAGAACTCTCAAGCCCCGACCCAACACTCAAAGGCACCCTCGTGTCAGTCAGCACCCAAATCCAAATCAGCTACGCCATCATTGCTGCAACCACACCTTGCCTCCGACCTTTCATGTCTGCACTCAACACCCACTACGGCGCACCAGCCCAAATCAAGACCCCCTCCGGCAGCAAGAACTCAAACAATAGCTACGTCTTATCCACATTATCGAAAAATCGAAGACAAGAGAAGAGCAAACAATCAAATAGCACCAACGCTATGCCGGAAACGAGATGGGATGGAACGAGACACAATGCATCGATCATAGCAGGTGACAATATCAGTTTCGAGAGTCGCTCAAGTGTTCAGATGATCATACAGAAGAATACGGAGTGGGAGGTGGAAATTGAAGGAAATTCAGGAGCGAGTCATCGCTCTGGAATGTCGCCTGAACGACTTCATGAGATACGACCTACAGAACATTAGGCTTTTGCTGCCATTGGGCATTACTTTGGGTAGACACAATAGAATTCTTTCACGAGAAAGTCACTGCCAAACTTTATTTTGATGCAATGAGGCGTTGAAGTTCTAGTCCAATTGTTTCCTCCATGCCCGAGTAGGGGCGGCCGCCAAATATCTCTCCTCAACAGCCATCGTCGTCAACCCGCATCCCCTCTTCCTCACCCGTCCCATTGTCTCAGACCCTCAATTTCGACCCTGCTTCCAATCCTCTTCCCGAAAACTCCTCGCCATTCATGGAAAACCGAACGTCACGATTAGCTTCGCCAAACTCTCCAATCCCAGGCTCTGTCGTTTCACCCAACCAATGAACCCCTCAGCCACCACTTCCTAGTGCCCAATCCGGAACATAAACGCATATCGTGGCGTCCACAACTCGGATCGGACGCAGCCCCTCATTCCGACCGGCTTTCCAAATGAGTGTTCCCTTCCGGGTTTCCAGCCAAGAATTGCTTTTTCTGTTCTGGACAAAAAATTTGCTTTTTTGGATCCTTTTGCCGGGGATTTTAGAATGCCGCATTGGCTTCCGGAGGATGTGCGGGATGGATTTATGGGGAGGGAATGAGTGGTTGGCTGGGTCCAGGGTCTTGGTAAGGCCGTTAATAGTTGCCGTGTTCTAGGCTTTGGACGTGGGGTATTCGTCTAGATTCGGAGAGCTCTGGTCTGGGCCTTCAGTCTCATTCGGTACCGAAGTCTGACTGCAGCGTTATTTTTGAGATGGTGCAGGGAAGTGAAGTTGATGGACGGCGCTTGGTGCGGGAGATGGGCGCTCGGGTTTTGGGATGTTGGCTTTCTTTTTCGTTCCCAGAACGATGGAAGGAGATAATTGCTTGGCTTTCGGAAGAAGATTCGTTTGGGTCGTGGTCGTTCTTTCCCGACTAGAATTCCGATGTCCCTTCCTTTCCTGATCTCACACTCGGAACTCAAAATCATCTCGCTCTCAACATCCCTTCACTCCCGAATCTGCGTCTTCCCTTTCGGACGTCCACCTCCGCATTCATCTTCCATTTTAACTTCAAAATATCCTTCGGATTCAAGATCTCCCAGGATCGTCAAACCTTGATCCCAGGCCATGAACTCGGGTCCTGCAGCCGGAAATCCCGAGCACGTTCTTCGTCCCACCTGTCAGGAAGGTTGTGCAACACTGCAACGTGAGGTCAGGAACAGGAAGTGTGATGTGATGTGGAATCCTAGGTGCAGAATCACGATATTTCACTACCGGTAGTCTTCCTTGTTGGTGTTTGATGTTTCTTCCGCATAGTTTTGATCCTGCGAGCTTGGAAGGGGTATTGGCATGATTTTGACATCGTCTGTTATCCCCCATTTGATTGGGAAGGTATTCAAGTCAGATACCTCATCAGGTTGGATGATACGCAAGAAGGAAGCCACGGTCGACAGTGCTCTGCGGCTTCGTTCCTTGTTTCCGTGAGCTTTTTTCAAGCCACATGTTGCTTCGTCCTTTCCCTCCATGGTACACACTGGGCCTGAGCACTTTCACTTCCAGACTATCTCGAACACCTTGCATGCCCAAAGAGGGCCTTGGTTACCTCCTGAAAAACAGAGTCCATTTCACCGTTGAGCATTCGCTAATTGCTGACGCTTCGTCTCGGGTTGGGTTAATTAGCGAGCTTGAACTCGTACTAGACATCTTTACAATGATTCATTTGCCTCTTTGGAGCCGAGAAATATCCTCATCGAGATCAACATGTAAGGCATCCTCGAGAACCAAGGAGCGACTGAACTCAAGTGAGAATGAGGAGGAGCACGAGCTTGGTGAGTGTTCATATTGAAAAGAAGCAACGCTACAAGCAGGCTATTGTACATTCGCTGAGAACTCCAAAACAACTCCATGCTTCCATACTTTCATCGCGTATACTCGTATTCATGCATGTTGATATCTTCGCTGAAGGGGAAAAAAAATTGTCAAGCACCGACGAAAGAAACGCGGAGCTGTGGGGTATATGTTGCTTGTTGGAGTCGGAAAGGGTATCGTAACATCGCATCGCATTGCATTGCGTCAATCAACTTCAACTTGTCGAGTGATAGCTCAGTGGTGTTCATGACCTGCAATCGAGAGTCAGTACTGTTTGAGCTTGTGGGGTTTGAAGGACACTCACGACCAAGCATGTGCCCTCTCTTCGACATCTTGCTCGCCTGCTCCTGCTTGATCTTTGCAAGCCTCGCCTCCTCCGCAGCCTCCTTCTCCAACCTCCTAATATGCTCCCTCGCCTCCTTCACCGCATGCCTCGCGGCAATCAAAGCTTTATCCGCCTCTCTTTCAGCAGCTTCTGCGTTCATGACTCTTTCTCTGGCTGCGATGATGCTTGGGTCTTCATCTCTGCGATGCAGAAGACCGGAGCGGCGGTGGGGAGACGTGTTTGAGGCGGCGGTGGTGGTGGAGTGGTGGGTTGTGGTGCGAGCGGGGGAGATGGAGCGATTTCTGCGACCGAAGAGGGTGCTGCTTCGCTTTACGGGCTTTTCTTCGACGACGGGAGCGGTCTCAACGTTTTGATGGCGGTTGAAGAGAGGCATCTTGCTTCTTTCTATCTTCTTGCTTTCTTAAAAGTCTTGAGGTCGGTGGTGGAAAGCTTGTGTTGCTTGAAATGTTGGAACGTTGTACGATCTGAATATTCAATGTCAAGAGGGACTGACACAAGCTTTATGGGGATACAGACCCTTGGAGAGATCCTTTCCTTTTGGGAATCGTCGTCATGAATTTCCTGTTTTTGGGAAACTTTGATATTCTGGGGTTGTCAATGACGTCGGTGCTGAAAGGGGGGAGGATCGGCGCTGTCAGACCCTGTTTTCCCTTGGAGGCACGTGAGTGTGGGGGTTGAGAAAGGGGTAACGAGAGACTGCATCATGTTCACTTGCGGTTAAACGTCTTGTTTGTTTTGTCGCTCGAATTGGGAAACATAACTTGCAACTATTGGTAGTTGGAATGTTTCGATGAGCAGCGAGTACTGATTGGATGGGTGATTCTTATCAACAAAGTGAGGCAGCAAACAGCCTCGCGATTACCTGCAGCAAGAACGAGCCATATTAGCGAAGATCCATTAAACGTGCATGAGCTCTGTGTGATACCAACGCCTGGTGAGGTGCAGTCGTCAAAGATATGTTTAACCCCGCGCATCTTCAGATACCGAGAGCTTCACCGCCCATCGACTCTTCAAAGCCTTTTTACTTAATCTATCGAGAGGAGCTACGATATGGCGAGCAACACACAAGAATGGCCTACTTCGGGCACTGAACACGTACCTGTCCTCGATAACGACTGATTTGATGAGTTTGTCAATACATACGAGAACGTGTTTATAGGCTTCACCCACACCATGTCACCGAGATGGAACCATTTCAAGCCAACTTTCGAGCAAGTATGCATCCTCCGCAATATATTCCTTTCATTGCTAAAATGTGGAAGATTGCCACGAATTTACTGAAGAATGGCACTCAATGCGCAGTTGTCGATATCGACAAAAGCTACGATCTTGTCCAGAGGCTGGACATCGATGGGGGCGCTCCATCATTGTACCTGTTTCAGGAGGGCGTTCATGATTGGAGGATGTACGGAGGTGCTTTGAGAGAGAAAGAGTCAAAAATATCAGCCTTACCTCTAGCTACACTGCTAACTCTGCCTTCCCGGAACCACGAAGTACCTTCACCGACTGAGCTCCGAACTCATTCCAATGTCACGCCAGACAATCTCGAGTCATTCTGCGCACAAGACGGTGCTGTTGTCGTTGGATATACTTCAATGGTGGCTTGCTCTTCAGCATGTCTTGGGAAACAGATCCCGAGTTTGCGGCTGCGGAGGGGATACTTATCCCTTCTATCGCGGTTTACAAGAACTTCGACGATGGGAAAGTGGTGAAATGGTTCAGCACAGATGTCGATGCGATGGCGGAGTTCATACTGAATGCAGCAAGACCTCTCATCCGGGAGTTTTTGCCGGAACTCCATGATGACTTACTCAGAGTCCGTCCCCACCACACCCACCTTGTGATTGTTGAATACTGACATAGCTCCAGGAAGGCGTACCCCTCGGGTACATCATCACCAATGGCTCCCCAATTCCACCAGAACTCAATCTGTCATGGAAGCCTTAGCAAGAGCGCACAAAAGCCGCATCCACTTCGGGACCTGGGACATTTCCCAGTACGCAGAAATGGACGAAGATCTCCGCCTCATCCACCCCACCTACCCCGCATTCGCAATCCGTGAACCCATCAAGAACCACCGCTTCCCTTTGAACGCATCGTCTCTCTCTCTCGAAGACACTCTTCCAGATTTCGTCTCCGACTTCTTGAACGGCAACCTGCACCCTTCTGTCAGATCTGCTCCAGCCCCCATTCAAACCAGTCCTGTGATCGAAATCGTTGCCACTGCTTTTGAGGAGGTTGTCCTTGATCCGAAGAAGGATGTATTCATCCAGTTCGAAGCACAGTAGTGTGGACCCTGCAAGGTATTATTTCCAACTTTGGAGAAATTAGCAAAGCTGTATGGGGACGACGAAAGATGGAAGGACAAAGTCGTTATTGCAAAGATGGATGCCGAGGAAAACTATGTTCCCGAAGAGGAGTTGAGGATGTTTCCTACATTTAGGTTGTATTCTGCTAATTACGAAATAATCAACGAGGGAGAGAGGAAGCCTTGGGAACAGGGACAGGGTTATGATTGGGAGGAGTATAGGGAGGCGGATAGGAGCGTGGAAAGTTTGGCCAAGTTTATTGAGGAGAATTGGTCCTTGGGGGCTAGATTAAATTTGGAGGGACAATGAGAGGTGGAGAACATGGCAATGATGGAACTGGCGTTCCGCGAAGATAGCGCAATTTCTGGTATTCACGACGCAACGAGGCGTTGGAGATGACTTTGGATTTGGTTGTCAAGATAAATACTCTTATGATCACATACACTAAAAGATAATTTTTCAGAACTCTGATTGGAACGGATTCAAACAATGCGTGTACGTCTAGACCACGTCCTTACCCGCGAAGAGACTTTGGGATCCAATCCGCTTGTGGACTCGGTCATTGACTCTGGACATTCTCCTTCAAACCTCTTCATGATATCCCCAGCATAGTAACTTTCAGAGCTTAACTCCTCAACTTGAGTGCGCCAGACATGACTGGCTTTGACAATCGGATTCAATTTGCATATATCTGCAACACCCACCCATCTTGTGACGCACATGACAAGCTCCTCACTGCCACCATCTTTTACGACGTCGACACGGTAGTCCTCCTTACCTGTAGGACTGCCAATTGAAGACCCTGTAGGACGACACTTCTTGCACGGCTCTCCAACACCTATTACCAACCCATCATTGTCATCTACGTCAACAATGCAACGTCTGAGTCGGCAGTATGCCATGTCTTCAATTACCTCAAATTAGGCTGGGTATTGTCTCTCGAACAAGAAATTGAATCCTTCCTCCGAGTATCGAGACTTCGCTCTTGTTTCTCTGTCTGCGCTGTGAACGTTCCAACCTTTTGGGTTCCAGATGAAGTATTGGATGCGCATCAGCATCTGTCCTTAGAACATGCGGGGTTCGGCAACGATTTAGACGTGTTTGAACTCGTGCGTAAAAGTGAGCTTGTAGCGTAAGGCCTTCAATTGTTCGGAATTCTCCAGGCCTTCATGGTGTTGCTTCATCGCGAGAAGGAAGCTTCCTTGTGAGAAACCAGGGTAGAGGAGGGCTTGAAGAGAGATAGTGGTCCCTTTTTTGGAACGTCGTGAGTTGACGATGACCGATGGGCATGGGACCTGGCCTGCGGGGGTTTTCCTGGCAGGAAGGACATTTTGCTTGCAAGCGTTTGAGGGATCCCGCAAGAAGGCTTACAGCGTGAGATAGGATCGAGAATGAGGTTGAGGATTTCTGCTGTCCAATATGGTGCTGATTCAATGTGATCGTGAAGAGTCAAGGCCTGTGAGAAGTTAGCGTGAGTCGGTCGTTTGTAAGAGATAGCCCGTGAGAGAAAAGAAAGCAAGAATTAGTTCATGGCAGATTAGGGCTCTACTTATATGTGTAGTATCTTGATCTGAACGGGGAGTCTAAATCTCAATTACTATGTCTAGGACGGAATTTGGGCTAAAGGCAGCTCCCGTAGCTAGCTAATCCAGATAGGGGTAGAGACAATTTCACGTGATTGGTCGCTTGACCAATCCCTAGGTACTTGGATGTTGCCCAGGTCAACATGAAAGCGCCATTCCACGCATTCCATACTAGATTAGAATGAAAGTTAATTGATCTCGGACGCCTTTCATGTGGAGTTTGTTTAATATACCTTGATCTTTGTTCGAGTGACGAACAGGGATCGAATAGTGCAAGCGTCTTTGACTCCCTGGTCGAGAGCATCGTAAATAGCAATCTCGAACCAAGCTGCTTCTTTGACATGCTCACAGATATGTCCTTGGTCATCTGGGTCTTGTTTCTGAAAAGAGCATGAGGCATGAATCTAGGTCCTCTTGGTTTGTGTATGAAGCACGTGACTTCGCTCAAAACAAACACGACTCGTACCACTCGGCATTGCATGAGATTGTCAGAGTGATTCACTTTCAAGCATGAGTAATATCTGCTGGTAGACAAGCAAGCGAGGCGCCGTCCTCGGATTTCAAGAACGCGTCTTGCCTTCCCCACAGAAGACCTTCCTGAAAAACAACATCGGTCGACGTTTGGACTCAAGAAGCCGATTTGAAACACCAGCACTTGTCGACATTTCAAAGAAGAACAGAGGTTCAGCGATAATGGCAGATTTCAACTCTGACCCAACAATGATTTTCGATGACTCCGAATCACGACCAAACGAAGAAGGAACGAGCAAGAACAATGCAAAGGAGCAAGGCACGGACAACCCTAGAGTCTACTACCATCAGACCTCTGACAATATCGAGAATATCGAGAACTACAGAGTAGGAGGATACCACCCGGTGGCGCTAGGAGGCACCCTCAATGGTCACTACAATATCCTTCACAAGTTGGGACATGGAGGATTCTCGACCGTTTGGCTTGCACAAGATACGGACAAGGCGAAGTACGTCGCGATCAAGGTTATCATGGCAGAGGCGTCTGAGGAGGCGATGAATGTTGAAGAGACCGGGATGGACAAAGTGAGCTCTGAGTCAGCGCGTTTTGGGGATTTCGTCAACTTCCCGACAGAATGTTTCTGGATCGCTGGACCTAATGGCTTACACCTAGCTATTGTATCACCTTTGGCCGGACCCAGTCTTGCACAGCTAGTCGAAGCAACACAATTTGGTGAGATGAAGCAAGAGCATGTTCTGGGCGGCAGAATGGCGCAGCGTTTGGCGTTGCAAATCACCCAAGCCGTATCGTTCTTTCACAATGCCGGAATAGGTCATGGCGATCTGACCTGCAACAACATGCTTCTTGAGCTCCAAAATCTCGATCACTTGGCCCCAGAGGCACTTCTGAAACTCTTGGGGCATTCGCAGGTGGAAGTGGTTGCCAGACTAGATGCGAAAAGAGTTCAACCGACAGCTCCAAAGTACGCCATTGAGCCAGCCAACGCTCTGAATCTGTTGCCATACTGGACAGGAAACATCAAGATCATCGACTTCGGAACTGTCTATTCTCTCAATGATCCTCCCAAAGACCTCAACACACCATTCTCCAGCTGCCCTCCGGAATATCTTCTGTTTGACAAAGTCGGCAAGGAGGCTGACATTTGGGCTCTTGGGGTGCTGATCTACAAGATCAGGGCATGCAAGGATCTCTTTCCAGACATCATGGGAGAGGATTGGGAGGTTCTCACGCAGATGGAAGAATTCCTTGGTCCCATAGCCTCACAGGACGGTAGCCCAGTTGCTCTTATCGACTTGCACGATGATAGCACACCTTCGACCGAGAGGGAAGAACCATTGTTGAGCGAGCTCATCCACAGCATCAATGTCCGCAAATCCAGGGAAGATCCAGAAGACAAAGACAGGAAGGCGGATGTAGGAGTTACTGAGACACTAAGCCAACGTAAGTTAGGTAGGCAAGACATCTGCGGTGCGGAGGGTGACTCAAGAGAGATCGGGCAGATCGATCAGGTGCAGCGGCGGGAGCAGCTAATTGAACTGACCGTCGATGGACTCAAGAACGGTAGGACGGACTTGAAGGTTGCAGTGAAGGGAGAATCTGTGTCGGGCAGAATCTCAAGAGAAGAAGCCGACCTTCTCATCGATCTCTTGCAAGGAGCTTTGAACTATGATGTCGGGAAGCGATTGAGTTCTGATGAGATGCTGAGACATCCTTGGTTTTCGAAGAACTTTTAGTTGTAAAGTACAATGCGATGCAACTCGCTCTCTTTGGTACATTTCCGTGGTATTTCAATGTCTCAACGTTGTCCATAACAAAATGCATAGTCCCAGTACCTACAATCCATATGCATCCAGATATTCTCAAAATTGTCATTGGCAACACAATGCTTGAATTCTACATTCTCTAGTTAACCATGCCAGAATTATGCGTATCCCGCGGCAAAGGGAACAGTTAAACTATGTTTAATTCGATCCTTGTATAGTTGACCTCTCACAATGCTCTTTCTTTCGCGTGTTCGCGCCAAGACTCGCGATGCACCATTCAGGGGCTCGCTAAATCCCGCACCTTAAAGCACTCAAAAACTCGAGCAATGCGAGGTGAGCTCCATCAAGATCACCTCACTCATTTGGACTTGATACTCAAAGTTGTTCGCAGGAAGACTCGTCGTGTTTCTTGGCCGAGACGCCTGTCATGATTTTCTTCTAGGAAACCTCAACACAATACCACCGTCGGCTTTCCTTCCCTTCTCCAGATCTTCAGCTTCTTGTATTCCTTCACCTCATGAGGAGGTCCAATATAGACATGTGCTCTGCGACCCAACTTCGGGAAGAATACAGTTAAGTGTCGATCATACCATACGATGGCGGGCCTGATCTTGGTACCCTCATTCGACTGTTTATGAATGCCACCCCTCATACAATTAGCCCAAGTTACAAGAAGTTTACGAACAATAGAAGCGTACCTAATCTCTACCTCCATCTGAGACTTCAGGATCGCAGCTTCGGCAACCAGCCTCTCGATGTTTGCCTTGTAGACTTTTGCCACCGGGATCGGCTGGTATTTGCTCCATCTTATGAAGACCAGGTATTCGTGAACTGTCACCCAGCCTTCTGAGTCTCCGACGTTGAGAGAAGGTGTCGCGCTGACGTTTTGGTGTGCGTGCATTGGCGTTGATGCTTCGGAGGATTCTATGTCGCGTTTTGCTTTCTCCGCGACCTCCTTGCGATGTTCTCGTTCGAGTATCACCTTCTCAGTGGCCATTAGGGAATACGCGCTGTACATACTCATATTGTCCAATTGTCTCGTAGCATCTGTTTGTTGCGTTGAGAGGTCGCGATGGAGAATGGAACAGTCTCAAAATAAAGTCAGTTCGAGAATAAATGATTCACGACCAGCCAAGTTCCACATTGAGTCATTCGTCGACGTTAAGCATATGCCTTCTGATTCATCCATTCACTTCACCCTAGATTTATCGTTCTTTGTAGAAGCATTATAACGGGGTATGATGGGTATCTGGCCCTGGAAGTGTACTTGCGACTCCCTAGCATTGACGGCGACGTCTTCAAGTGTTCCGAAAACTATAATAATTTCACAAAGCAGCAAATGAAGCCGTGCCAAATCGTCCCTTTGAGAAGTCGAGTTTCGCTGAGGGATAGAATACTACGACCGCAGAAGAAGTCATAGTTTTTTCTACAGCGGGGTAGATGCAATGTGTCCTATTGACCCGTTTCAGGAAGGTGTCGGCTCTTCATTTCCTTCGCAAGTGTGCAACATATGCTCGCTTCACGTTTCTCAGACACTTTCCCTTGAGATCAATTGTCGTAAAGGAGGTTTACAAGCAGGATTGCTATTGTAGGCGGCAGCAGAATGGTAGAGGTGAAGTCGTTCCAAAGTACCAAGCCTTTTCCGAGGATAACATCCCTCGTTAGATGGTATGTGGAAAGCATTTTTGTGCCATAGGTTGTCAAGAGCTGTTGTAATTGAGGTTTGACTGTGATCATGATGATCAATAACAACACCTTGACATCTAATGCGATCATGTTACAATCACCATTAAAAGTTAATCACAACAGTTACTCTGCGGTCCTCCATCCTCGACCCAGGTATAAAAGCTCAATTACTCGCGATACTTTCCGTTTAGGTAACCAAGAAACAACACAGCATTCCAGGATCCAACCCCAGATTAAAACATCACCTAAAATATTCGTCAGCATAAACACCAAACAATGAAGACTCTCAACACCAGCCAACTCCTCATCTCCGCCCTCTCAATCCTCTCGGTCGCTTCCGCATTCCCAGCAGTGCACCCGCCTGCTCCCGCTTCATCGCTTCCAGTCCAGAATATTACCGCTCTTCCTCAAACGCGAGAGACTTTCTATTCCTCGGACAACGACTTCATGAGCCCTCGTTGTTCGCCGGACGATGTTGAGTGTGTTGCGCTAGTCGAAGCTTCTGCTCAGGAAGAGACACTTCAGCTTGAGGGAGGCCCGTTGCACTTTTTCAAAAGGGCTTGGTATTCGTGCGGCATGAAAAAGCATCGAAGTTTGGTAAGTGGACTTCTTCTAAGTTTATCGTTACATCGTCAGAAAGACATGTACTAACGAGAGAATGTTTCTGTCAATAGGGCTTGGTTGCGCGTGCTTCGTGCAGTTGAATGGTGGCTCCAGTTGTCAGGTGCCAGGTACTGTATGTGGGGTGAAGGGGAGGCTCGTAAGGTTTCCGTAATCCTCTGTATTCATGCAAGCGGCTTGTCTGTGGGAGCGTGGGGTACCGGGAACAGCAGATGTGTGATTCGATCACAGGTTTGAGCTTAAGTGTTTGTAAGGTTGCAGTCAACATTGCGTGCGAGTTTCAATGTGCTTTATTCCACTTAGTGTGAGCGCCCAGGCAAGCTTTTTTGAACATCTATCCATGTGATGCCATTCCAATAGCTGAGATCGAATCAAGTGTTCGGAGGCGCCTGAGTAATATGCATGGGCTTGAACTAACATAGGTTAGAACCTTGAAAATGAAGGATCAATTTAGGGTAGACCGTAGATACTATGTCTCAAGATTTGAGAAGGAGAATAGCCCTCTCAAATTCCCAGCAATTTTGCTAGATTCAATGTTGAGGTAAGTAGCCCTAGCTTGAAATACTTCGATGTAAAAAGACCTTGCTAAACCCAAGGTCGTACCTTGGTCGAGTAGCAGAGGTTAAGTACAAGTACTGTACAAAAACACAAAGTTGTTTTCTCCGAAGGGAACATGAGCTTGCCGCTGATATCTCTCAGTTCCATCGACATTAACATCCCCAAACCAACCATTCCCCTAACCAACACTTTCACAACCGCGCTATAGGCAATTCCTCCCCATCCGGCCAAACGATTCCTGCGTCTCTAACTTCAAACCACTCGACATCCGTATTCTTATCAGGATACTTGTAAAAATCCATTTTGTCAAAATCCGGAGCAGTAGGCTTAGGTGGAACAGGACCGACGTAGATATGTGCTGTCTCTTTGTGTGGATGACCGAAGTCGCAGGTGATGTGGGGGTGATCCTTGGCGATGGTGCCGTTTCTGCCTCCTCGACGAGTTGAGCCGTGGATGCAAGATCTGATCGTTACGTTTAAATAGCCTTTTCTTTCAGCTGTCCTAGCGCACATCCTCTCAACGAATGCTTTCAATCCTGCGTGGTTAGGAACCGAATACTTCCATTTGAACTTGACGGGATGACCAGGGAGGTCGATCCATCCTTCCCGAGAGTCGAAGGGGAGAGAGTAATCTCTGTTCTGCATTTTGAGCATTTGCGGGATATTCTTGATAATGGATGCTGGAAGTTGAAACATTGAACAGTTGAGAAGGAAACGGAGACATAAAATACCTTTTGACTTGTGGAGAGAAATGTGAGACGTGATTCGGAGACCAGACAAGAGTCAAATGCAAGATTAGCTTTACATACAGACTTGGAAGAGACATTCAAGATCAAGTCTTCGTTTGATTCAGGGGCAGCCTGACAAGTAGTGGTACTCAGACAAGAGTGATGACTCGACCAACGTTCAATACTTCTTCAGACCGGTAAAGCCAACAAAAATCGACAAGCACAACAACTGGCGCCCTCTAAAACCTCAACACAACACCACAGCCGGCTTCCCCTCTCTCCTCCAAATCCTCAACTCCTTCCACTCCATCCCCAAATAATTCGGTCCCACATAAACATGAGCCGTCCTCCCCCTAGTCCCCAAATTCGGAAACCAGATCGTAACATGCCTCTCATAAAGCACCACTTGCTTCCCATCCCAGGACGCCTTTCTCAGGTTACCACAAATCCGCACCTCGGTCTGCTTCATCATCACCGCAGCTTCAGCGGCTATCCTCTCTATCGCGGCTTTGTAATCGCAGTTTGAGAGGTAGGAGGAGAATACACCCCATTCTATGGATATGATTTGTTCGTTGAGAGTTATTAGGCCTTTCAATTCTTCTGGTCTGAGGAAGGGGACGGGATGGACCCAGTGAGATTGGTTGTTGATGAATGTTGTGACGAGGGGGCAGGCTTCTTCGTCGTCTGTTGGCTGGCTTGAGTATGCTGGGCCTGGTTTCGTTGGTTCAGGGTTTGAGGTTGGGGGTTGTTTTCCCTTCGGCTTTGCTTTGTGCGTCCTAGAGTTTAGGGGCATTGAGCGTCGGGGTTGCAAATAAGACATGCTGTACTCGAAAACAGTTGCGGATGTCAAGATCTGGTTCCTTTGATTGGAAGTAGATTTTAGCTTTCAAAGCAACACAGTATTATGTATAATCAAGACCTTGATGAATCATCAAGATCTGCTTTCGTCCCCTTGTCTTGACTCCAAGCAGGCCATGAGTTCTTGACCCGTCGTGAGTGACTCGGTGCTTGTCCATTGAAGCACTCAACTCAAGCTCCCAACTCAGACCTCAATTCAACTTATCTTCAGAACAGCTACTGGTAAGGCAACATTCGAGTTGGGAGGTGGAGCACTCGCTTACCTCCTGAGACTTCAAAAATCTCATGGTCACCGATTCAAACTCAACCCAGCCATCAGTAAACCCGAGAGAATGGACATGCGGCCCTCCATAACTTCACTCGAAGGGAAAAAAAAGAGCACCGGTATCTTGTAAATCAGCAACAGCAACATCAACTCCCTGGAACTCTCGACGTTTCGAACTTTCAGAGCAGTGCAAATCACGTGCCAATTCTTCTTTCCCTCCTCTCCTCCTCTCCTCCTCTCCCCGCCTGTCTGCCGCTCCCCTTGTGCTCCGCTCATAAGCCAAGCATCTCCCGCTTTCTTCCGCCTTACTTTCTCGCTCGCCCACTATAATTATCCGCCATCCACTCAGCTAGCCCACTAACTCGGAAACAAAATCCGAAAATCAAACAGCCACAACCGCAATTATTCAAACAAGAAACGCATAAAAATACACGCGTCCCCCCTTCCATCGATCTTGGGTTTGATCGTGCCTGAGGGAGATCAAACCGAGTTCGGATGAAGACTTGGCTCGGTACCAAGCTTCCGTCAGGACATGCTTGGCGAGGCGCCTGAGGCTTGGACTTCCTGGACGTAGATCACACACGTCCTGTCCCCGCGAAGTTTACGAAAAGTGGAAAATGGGCTGATTTTCTGTTTTCGAGGTTTGGAGGCGGGAGCTGGGGTGTGAGTGGGTTCTAGAACTCTGCAGACTTGAATGTTTTGAAGGTTGTTGAAACATTTTCTTTGAGATGATGGAATGAGGCTCTCGCGATAGAATTCGACTTCGGAGGGATTTGGTGTTCCACTTGGAATATTATGGCTTCAGAGAGTAGAGAAGCAGAGATGAAAGCAATACAAAAATTGGAAGACAGATCGGGATATAGAGAGAGTTGAATGTCAAAGAACGAGAGAGCAAAGATCAACCACAGCAAAAGTCTATAAGAACGAAGAAGAAGAGCTACCTACACAAAATTACGCTAAGTACACGAAAGGTAAAGTACTGGTAAATATACTGTATGCTTTACACTCTTGTCTCCCACCTCGTCCGCATCCCATCAGCGTAATCCCGTAGAGAGAAATCCGCGCCCTGCGCTAGCAATATCATTCATTCCTCATATCTTAAACCTATGTACTTAACCCCCAAAGACCTTCGACCGACACACACTGCACCAATACATGCTCCGCGCCACCGTGAATTGACTGAACCAAGGGAATGACGAGGGGGGTGATTTTTGTCTAGAAGTTTTCTTTGCCCCATGTGAATTGGAAACCTGTTCACAATTAGTATCTTGTTGAGAAGGAGGATGGAAAGGAGAGAATAGACATACCAGGCTCAGTATACATATTACACTTAATATGCAGCACACTACCCAACACCTTCGGCCCACAGAAGAACACACCCGCCTCAGCTGGTGTGTGAATCTTTCTCACACTCTTGAAAATCATATCCCAGTTCGGTCGTCCAAAGTTCGTTGGTGCTCTCAGACCTGTAATCGCATCACGGTCCGCATTCGCATCATTGATCATGATATTGGTAGCATCATCGACCTTGATCTTGGCGGTGAGGTAGGTGTGGATCTCGATGTGGTTGTCCATATCTTGGGCTTCGATAGCGAGCAGGAGAGATCTGAACCATTCGAAAGAGCCGAAGTCACGGCAAATCCAGAAGAAGTAGACCTTGCGAAGACGGGTCTTCTTTTGGGGGTAGTTCATCCGGTACCAGATGGACTTGAGAATTGAAGCGAATGGAGTAACACCGATACCAGCACCGCAAAGCATGGCAACCTCATACTTGAACACATCTTCGGAAGCAGAGCCGAAAGGACCATCGATGTAAACACGGGGAAGAACTCGTCGGATGGCTGGGTCGACTCCGTCGCTACCGGAAGCATTTTGGTTGACACCAACGACTTTTGAGGCTCCTCCTTTATCTCCTCCTCTTGGCTTATCAAGCTCGCATCCGAGTGCTTTTCCAACAGCTTTCGTGAAGTCACCCACCATTCTGATGTGAATCGAAATGTAGTCCTCCTCGGGTGCGGAGGTAAGGGTGAAGGGATGATATTGCCAGACGGAAACCTCAGGACAGCAGAAGAAAATGTACTGTCCAGCTCTTGTCTTGGTGTGCTCCTTCTTAATCTGAATCTCGCAAACATTGCTGGGATGTTGAACAACCTTGGAGATATAGGTCTTGTGCTTTCCTCGGACTTCTCTTGCAATTCTCTCCGCCAGGTAGATGAATCCTCCATACATCCAGTATTGCCAGAACACACCAATGGCGGTAGATCCAAGACTGACACAGAAGGGAGCGAAGTCGGGCTGAATCATACAGAAGGCTCCGTGGATGGACCAGAAGAAGAAGAATATGACGAACATATGATGCGTGTACCAGAAGCGCTCGAAGTTGGCACGGCGCATCTTCTCGACTGAGGTAACCACCATGCACATCAGAGCCACCAACATGATATATCCAGTCCATCCTGGGCCAGTAACGAAGTTGGCCAACAACCATCCACCAATTCCAAGATTGTTCTTTGCTGAAATTTGCGCGAAGTTGTTCCAATGCGCAATCGTGTGTACCCAAGAGAAGAAGACGATCGACCAAGCGGTGGTCATATGGAAAGTAATGTTCTTGTCGAATTGGATGATGCCATTGAGAGGCGTTTGTCGACCCAAAGAAATGAGTGTTCTACACACCGGGAAAAGAATCATCGCCACATCAAAATGCAGAACCAACGCCGCCGAACGTGCTATCGGATATGTCAAACCAAATGTACTTCTCGCAATCGTTAAGTTGTCCTTGATCTGGTAGTTCATGAAACCGAAGGAAAAAACCATCAAATGGATCGCGGCGAAGACAAAGACGAAACTGCGCAATAGTTAGCAATGCCACTATTGAGAACACTCACGGCAGCACCCACAATCGTCGATAACCTTCGTTCACCATCCATCTATCGAATCGTTCCCGAGCATTAAGTTCCTTCGGCCGTTCACCACTCATCTCTCCGGACATCAACATCCTCGTCAACGGCGGCCATCTTGATCTCTCCGACACCTTCAGCGACCCCGTGCTACTCCTATCATAACCCTTCTCGGACATTCTCTGCGCGGTGCGACTTCAAGTCGACTTTCGAAAGGCCTGCTTTGCCTCTTTTCCTGTTGAAACCCCTCCGTCTCTAATTGTGTTTTATTCCCAATTATCTGCGAAAATGTACGACGTGGTATTAAATGGACAATATCATTCAGAGCCTGCTGAAGTGACAGAAGGTCCCGAATGAAAGGGGTTCGAAGAAGTGAAGGTGCTGTGGTTGAAGGAGTGTGGAGGATGAGAGCCTGCGACAACACAAGAACTGTCAGCGAGGGTATCCGGCAGAGCAGACAGAGCCGGTACAAGTAACGGCTGCCAACTCGGAGGATCGACGACGAAAGGGTTCAAGTGAAGCAAGGACGAAATTAGAATGAGTAGGGCAACGTCAACGTACCTGTACACAATGCCGGCACCGGTGGCTGCTTCCCAGATCAGCACTGAAGTATTAGGAAGGTTTAATTTTTAGGTTGAGGGACATGCAGAAGGAGGAGTAGAAGCAGGAGCAAGCACACAGTGCGGGAAGAAACGAAGGTTCAAGGCTGGCCAAGACTAGGAGAAGGGCATGGGGAGGACGACGCCCATTTGGCAGATGGAGCAGATCACGTTTATGCGGCGGGAATAGGAGATGGATGGATGGCCTGACTAGAGCGCTGAGTTCAGCAAGAAGATGTCTGAGCATGCAGAACAGAGCCGGTCTCACGGGTATCGGGTTGTGTGGGCCTTGCGTGCACTGGCTCCCATCGCCTCTTGCGTCGATTCTGTATGGCCCGAGGGACGAAACAACGCTGCCGCCATGGGATGCTAGGGGGCCAGAGTCGAAAGAATTCGTAGCCCTAGGGAGGCCCTAGGACGAACATGGCCATTTAATCGACAAAACCGTGTGATTCGAGGGGCGATGTTTGGGAAGAGCCAGATTTGGGCGTGCTGTGGTGGTGGTGCAACGCGCAGAGCGTGATAGAGCTCTCGAAAAGGCTTGTTTCTCCGAATGCCCCACCGTTCTGAGGGACGACCATGGCTGCACCTGGCAGATGCCCTAAAAGAGGGAAGCGCAGCGTATCACGACTGAGCGTTTGTCCCAAAGGAGTCGCTGCCAGTCCAGTGCCGAGTATTCTGCCAGGTCTTGTCGTGGTCTTGTCGTGGTCTTGGTCAGGGGCTGATGGAGTCGAGGTTCGAGGGACAGGTCGTGGATGCGAGTCTGTGCGACAAAGCCTCGACGTGCAAATAAGCAAGCGCGGCCATGCCATTGGTGGTCTAGTGGCTGACTCTGATCCTCCCTGCTGCTCGCTTAGTTTCAACATCGCCATGGAGTTTCAACATGGGGACGATGATACGCCCGGAAATGAGGCGGCGTCAGAGAGCAATGCCTCATGCTGATATATGATTGGACACATATCACAAGACATCCACCATCACGAACACTTGACCGTCGAGAATTCCTGCCCAGTTTGCATCTCGCGCTGCAGTCAGACTCGAATCGTATGGATAGTGGAATACGATCCATGACGGCGATCTCTGACATAAAAGGTTCAGTGCATATTGATTCGCCTGGAACTGTCCACCCCACGCTGGACATCGTGGTACAGGTGCAAACTGATGCCAAAGATAGAACCCTCTCTGTCATCACCAACGCCTCCCCCTCGCGGGAACAGAAATACTACTCTCCATCGAGATGGATCACCGTCGTTACCAAACTTCCATCATGCCACGTTCCAGCCACTCCCTCCTCCCATTCTGCATCTTGAAATAGAAACTCCATGTCATCAGGAACAGAAACCAAACACTCCCCTCCCTCACATCCTCCTTCTATCTCTTATCGTATCCCTTCATTTTGGTTTGACAGCGGCGAGATATCTCAGGAACCAGATGTCTGGTGTGGCTCCTCCTGTCAGCTCATCTCACCATTCAAGAGCATGTCTTCCAATCTCCCAGCAATCTCTGGACTTTCATCTGCCATCCAGCTTGCCGATGATGAGAACAAGTTTCAAAGCATGTTTGACATCCATCTCCTCATTTGACGCTTCTATTTGTTCTATCTTCTTATCTGTCCACTCCCAACGTGAGGTTCTACAAAACAGTCTAGTCCGTGACATGTTTCGTTTGAGTTTGCTCGAGAGTCGAGCCTCAGCCTCACGGCAATCGTGTAAAGAACACGATACGCGAGTATCGTGAACGTGAAAATGGCAACAAAAACCGAGTATCAAGCCATTTTCCAAACTTCAAGATCATGAAGTCAGCAGCGAAAGAAACTTCTCCCTCCAACCGAGAGACTCCTTCCCCACCACGTGTCAAAGAGCCTCATCCACAATCTTGCATGTATGAAGCATCAGTGCCGAGCCAAGCTTTCGTCTCCCGCCCAGACAGGTCAAAGTTCAACCATCTTGTGATTCTTGCATCCTGACATCAGCATCTGCGGCAAGAAAGGCTCGATTTCTGTGCTCACTTTTCGTCATGTAAGACACATATAGATTCACAGACTTCGGGGGGCTAGCTCTGCTTCTCGGCAACGTCACTTGAACGTATCCACTCGCATCCCATCTCTCAACGCCAAAAACAAGCCTTCTAACCCTCTAGCATCTCGATAACCTTTCCCAGACCTGCATTCCCCAATCTCATAACCTTACACATAGCGCGCCGACGTCAACAACAACCTTAATTTTTAACCATCTAGTCCTCTCTCCAATAAATTGCTTCTCCACCAAACTCTGGGATAAGGGATTCAGATAAATTGCAAGCTTAAACCCCCACCATCTTGCTTCTCGATTAGGTTTAATTACAGCCCCTCCACTTAAGAGCGGGCGCTAAGCAAACTCAGAAACGTCTCCCGCACCAACTAAGGCTTCATGTCTTGGCATGATGCTTCATCTTTCTTCTCTATCCCCACTCAGCCACCAACCCCTCCACCTCTCAAGTTTCTTCTCTCCGACGTCTCCGATGCTTTGATTCTCCATCTGCTCTCATCGCTATCCACTCGGCTGCGAAAACGAACACGCAAGCTTTATCCCTTCTCCACTGTTCACGACAATTAAAGTTCGAGGAGAACCGATTCTCTTGTCTTCATTAGGTACTTTTCCTCCACTCAGAGCCAAGCATTCGTGAAGGAAGAAATCTGAAGTCGCTTCGCAGACACACATACGCAAGCTTCTTCCCCGCCTTGCGACTTTCTGTACCCTACTTGACTCTCGAGCCACCTCAAGTCATCCAATCATGAGATCTACCAAAGGAAAGCAGACACACAACACGCAAGCTTCAACCTCGAATATTTCAAGTGCAAGTTCAAGCGGACCAGTAAACCACTTCTGTATGATCTCAGATCTGAGCACAAGTCGGTGTTTAAAACCTCCGTCCTTCCGGAAACAGTTCAACAGTCTGGTCTGGAAACGAAAACGGCGCGTTGACAGCAGACCGTGCTCTCCTACTCTATGCTTCGCTTGAAAGTACTTCTCGGACCACGGCACTTACTCCACCGACAAGAAACTGCACGACATATGATGTGATGTTAAGAAAGAGAAACAGACATAAGGAGCAGAGCATCGACCATCAGGTCGTTTCCATTTCAAACACTGCCACGAACTTGTGCCAAACTCCAGTTGTGAGGAGAAGATTGGGGTAAGAAACAAGAAGAGCCACGTCACTCACGGTATGATTTCCAGATCATATCAGATCATCAAGAAACAAGAGGAACAGTCGAAGTTCCAGACAAGTGTTAACGTGTTGATGCCACGAGGCACCATCAGATCATCAAAGGTTTCAAGAGGGACTCAAAAGAGGAAGATCTAATATGATGCCACGATGCATTATCAACCTACCTAAGAACAAGGCAAAGCAACGCAGGGTAACGAAACGCACCGCGGGGAAAATGCAGAGAAGCAAAACTGTCTGACCGGAATGCAATATCTATTCCTCCGGATGCTATCAAATCCTCCCCTTGTTGACCGTCCGTCATTGCCTTTCCCATTCATCCAGTCGGTTTAATTCCTCCACCGTACGCATATTCCTCCCCTTGTGCAGACCAACGTATCATCCGCCGCCAGTTTGTGTAAATAGACCCAGACCAAAGTGCGCAAAGTATTGGACGCCAGCTAATTCCGTAACGACACGCGTGAGAGAAAGAGGAAGAGTATTCATCTTGTTGTTTGTCATTGCCACACACACATCTAGATCGCATATTTACGAGTCCATTCTCTCGCCGTAGCCTCGTATCTGGAGCGGTCGGTCTTGTAGACGTGTGCAATCTCTGGTACCAGTGGGTCGTCGGGGTTGGGGTCGGTGAGCATGGAGCAGATGGAGAGGAGGACTGTTTGGAGAAGGAATGTCAGTTTTTGTCTCAGGAATGCTGGGAAGGAGAAGAATCTTACCCTTTGAGATCGTCAAGGCTGGGGACCATTGATCACGGAGGATATCTAAGCAGATGGAGCCGTTTGAGTTGATGTTAGGGTGGTAGATTCTGGTGGTGAAGTTGACCTTGGGTGGCTTGAATGGGTAGTCTGTTGGGAAGTGGATTGCGAGGAAGAAGACACCCCCTGAATATGGCGAATCTCCCTATTTCATTGTCAGTATGCACTATGATGTATTGTTCATGCCTGTTGGTGAGGCTCATGTCTGTCTGACAACGGGACATGCCGCATCTGGGAAGGGACGAAGACCAAGATAAGATCAAACTTACAGGGCCCATGATGGTAGCTTGCCAGTGGAACTATTCACAACCAGAGTATCAGTATACAGTATTCCATATCCCTATGCAGTCTGCCAAATTGTCTCGAGCACAATAAAGGTGTTTCGGTCTCGGTCGAGGCTGAGTCGAGGGAAGACATACCAGATCTTCACCGATAGGACCTGCAGAGCATGACGACGGTGGGTCACTATAGAAACACACAAATGTCAGCAAGGTATCCTCTTTGATCATCCGATGGTGATTGTGAAGGTATTGATGATTCTTCGTGGAACCCCGCTCGTGCAGCCGCCCCACCAAGGTGTTGATTTTGCTGGTAGCGGTGAGGATGGGGAAAGACATACCGGCCCAAGTCTGTAAGTTCCTTGTTGATTCTCTTCAACGCCATTGCGACGGGTGTGTGCTGTGTTGTTGAGGGTAGGTGAGGTTGGTGATGTCGAGTCGAAGTCTCGAGGGCGCAGCAAACAGAATGAAGTTCTGGATCCTGCTCAGGCGAGGTTAGCGACTTGAAATCCGCGCGCGGCTACCGAAGATGACGCGGAGCCAGAAATAGAATGCGATGACGTACGTGAGGATCTGCGAAGAGACTTTGGAGATGTTTGTGGTCGAGAGGCCGCAAAGGATCGAAGATGTTTTTGTTTTGTAGAGTTGTTGGCGAGGGAAACTTTAAGAAGTGGTAGTGTTGGATGAGGAATGGGAAAGACCGGGCTGGTAAGCGAGAAAATTAAGAGGCTTTGCTGGCTGGCGGATCACTCAGCTTTACAAAAGGCTGCGCTCTTCCACCCATCCACCTGAGTCACTTTTATTCATCGAGGCCCTTCGACGAAGTTCTTTATTGCCTTGAATGTTTGCAAGTCTCCAACCTCCTATGCGTCCTCGAATGCCCTCAACTTCAATCAACATGGTCTCATGCAACCCCACCAATACCCTCGTACTCATGACGTATCTCCGAAAACGGATGATGGCAAAAGATCTGGTGCCGGGATGCAAAGATAGCAGTATCAGGTTATCAGCCTCATTGCAGTCAGGGGAGATATGGGATGTCACACATATGGTCACGAGGGCTATTGTTATTCGAGAAAGGGGTGGCATATTGTGTTGATGCCGCACATCAGCGTGATTTTTCTGCTTGCGTGAACAATCTGTCAGGCACAGGAAGTCTAATCAGGCAGGTCCTATTCCTGGTGTTGTATGTCAATTAGATGTCAAACCCTCTCTTTTGACAATCAGAGCGTGGCAGAAAGGCGCAATAGTCCTGCGTGGTACTATTGTTAGCGATGTTTCATGGCAATGATCGAGTTCGAGAATAGTTAAGGCGGCTCATTACAAGACATGTTCTTCAATAGCCGCCGTGACTTTCGACAAGCACAAAGAGCAAGGCGGCTGACATCGTAGCCGCCGGGATCACATCCAGTCAACACACGAGACTCCTCAGCATGTTCTAGACTTGAGGAGTGGATGACCAATGAGATGTGGATCATTTCCAGTGATTATAGACATTTTGATTTTGGATATATACATTTTGGGAAAATGGTTCTTGAAGGCTTATACGAAAGCCTGGATGCCGGTGATGGCTCTTCCGAGAATGAGACCTGCATTTGTCAGCATTATGTTACGATCACTGACAGAGGTAGTAGGTAGGAGCAATGTTAGAAGTAAGAGGTAGAACTTACTGTGGATATCACTCTGGCCCTCATATGTCTGAGTAACGAACAAGTTCGCCACATGCCTTCCAATACCGTACTCATCACTGACAGCGTTGCCACCAAAGACTTCCTGCAAGATACGCGCATTGACCAAAGCACGGTCACAGTTCTGTCTCTTGATCATACTGATCATCTCTGGTGCTGCCTTTCCCTCATCCTTTAGTCTTCCGACTTGAATAGCTGCCAATGTACCATACGCAGCGTCCGTTGTAGCATCTGCCAGCTTCTTCTGTACAAGCTGGTACTTGGCAATAGGGTTGCCCTTGAATTGCTTCCTCTCCAAAGCGTATGTCCTTGCTCGGTCAATACAGTCCTCCAAGGCACCTATTGTTCCCCAAGCAATGCCATATCTAGCACTATTCAGGCAAGTGAAAGGTCCTCTCAAGCCCGTGACATCAGGGAACATGTTGGTCTCCGGTACAGGACATTCGTCGAGCTGAATCATGCCAGTAAGAGAGGCTCGCAGACCGTTCTTGTCCTTGATGGCAGGCGTCTCCAATGTACCTGGTGGGCATTCTGATCTTTCGATCAAGAACCCGTGAATCTTTCCATCTTCAGCCAACTTTGCCCATACCAACAGCACATCCGCAATGGGACTATTTGTAATCCATGTCTTCGCTCCAGAAATCGAAAGGTATCCCTTCTTCGTAGGATGTGGCTTCGCTGTCGTCTCCATCGAACCGGGATCACTGCCATGATTCGGCTCCGTCAACCCAAAGGCACCCAACAGTTTTCCCTTAGCCATCTTCGGCAGAAACTTGTCCTTCATCTCCTGTGTACCAAACTCATCAATTCCACCCATCACCAAGCTCGACTGGACCGACATGCCAGACCTGTATCCACTATCCACTCTCTCAACAGCCTTCGTAATAAGACCCGACGCAACATTCGATACGCCGGCACAGTCGTAGCCCTTGATCGTGGCACCAAGCAAGCCCAGCTCGCCCATCTCCTCTAGAATCTTCTTGTCATAGTTCTCGTCCCTGTACGCCTCTTCTCCACGTCAGTCCTGCACAATGACTTGTCTCTTCCATTGAACTCACGAAGCACCCTTGGCAGCATCCTCTCCTGACAATATGCTTCTGCGGTCTCGGAAATAGCAATCTCTTCCTCAGTCAATAGGTTCTGAGAACCTAGAGGGTCTTGCCAGTTGAACAGCTGCGGGGTTGCGTGGGCGGCATAGCTTCGAACAGCTACTGGACGAGCAGCAGAGGTCAATTGACGTGCAGATGTGCGGAGGACTGGTTTGTACATCTTGGAAGCTTATGAAAAGAATGAAAACATGTCAAAGATCGTCTTGACAGTTGAAATGTCAAGAAGCTTTAACATCGCCTCCATTCTTCTAGCCCCTCCGCTATTCGGCAATGTTCCCCCAGAAAATGCATTCGCCGAGGCTTGCCACTTCGGGTCGAGAGAGTCATGAACTCGAGACATGAATAATACCATGAGAAATAGCAGAGACGAAAAGAAATGTTGCTAAATTGCATGCCAGTGCCGGTTGAAATTTCACGATTTTTTGGGTCATATGTCCCAGGGTCGGTGGATCACGATGGCTGGCAAAATCACTCTACGCGGGTCGCGACTTCTCGCCAAGCTTAACGCGAACCATCGCGTCACCTCTTCAACTTCCTGAATCTCGAGTTGACATCTATCACAACCCACGACAACTCTACATCACCGCAGACCAGAAGCAACCGTCAAGATGGGTATCAAGCAGCTCTTCCAGATCATCAAGGAGGAATGTCCAGATTCCTACAAGGAGGGCGAGATCAAGAACCAGTTCGGCAGAAAAGTAGCCATTGTAAGACCTCCATCCACACTTCACTGAGCAATTGACTGACTTTATCTTCCAGGATGCGTATGCGATTCCTCCCAATTCCTCTTTTACACCAGACTAACATCTGCAGCTCCATGTCCATCTACTCCTTCCTCATCGCAGTCCGTTCCGGCGGCGAAATGCTCACCAACGAAGACGGCGAAACCACCTCCCATCTCATGGGCATGTTCTACCGCACCCTCCGAATCGTCGACAACGGCATAAAGCCAGTCTACGTTTTCGATGGCGCACCCCCAAAGCTCAAGTCCGGCGAGTTAGCAAAGCGTTTCCAACGAAAGGCCACCGCGACTGAAGGTCTCGAAGAAGCAAAGGAGACGGGTACAGCGGAGGATGTTGAGAAGTTCTCGAGACGAACAGTTAGGGTCACAAGGGAGCACAATGCCGAATGTCAGCGCTTGTTAAAGTTGATGGGCGTCCCGTACATCATTGCGCCGACGGAGGCAGAGGCTCAGTGTGCAGTGTTGGCGAGAGCTGGAAAGGTTTATGCTGCTGCAAGTGAGGATATGGATACGCTGTGCTTCGACTCTCCCGTCCTGCTGCGTCATCTCACATTCAGTGAGCAGCGAAAGGAACCCATTCAAGAGATCTTCCTTGAAAAGGTACTTTCTGGATTAAACATGGAGCGCAAGCAGGTAAATTTCTCTCCCCCGACGACCCCCTTTCTGCCACTAACAGAACCCAGTTCGTCGACCTCTGCATTCTGCTAGGCTGTGACTACCTCGACCCCATCCCCAAAATCGGTCCTCACACGGCCCTCAAACTCATCCGCGAATACGGCGATCTCGAATCCTTCGTCGCAGCCGTCGAAGCTGGCAAAACCAAATTCACAATCCCTGAAGACTGGCCTTACAAAGATGCCCGCGAGCTCTTCTTCAATCCCGACGTTCGATCCGCTGATCACGAAGACTGTGACTTCAAATGGGAAGCTCCTGATATCGATGGACTTGTCCAATTCCTCGTCACAGAGAAAGGATTCAGCGAGGATCGTGTTAGGGGAGGTGCTGCTAGGTTACAAAAGAACCTGAAGAGTACTCAGCAGGCTAGATTGGAGGGGTTTTTTAAGCCAATTCCGAAGACTGAGGAGCAGATTAAGAGCTTGAAGCGAAAGAACAATGAGAAGAATGAGGAGAAAAAGAAGAAGTTGAAGGAGGAGAAGAAGGAAAAAGCTAAGGCTAAGGCGAAGCCGAGAGGTACTGCTTAGGTGCTATCAGGAGAGAGGGTTAGTTCTTTGCATTTGTTGTCTCGCATGGAGTATTTGGCGTCTGGAAGAAAGGGAGGGAAGGACAATGGTCGAGATTGGGTTTGGGCGTGTCAAGGTGACATGCGTGTATTTGCTTCTTAATGTTGACGGCCTGCTTTATTTCCTGCGATGACATTCAGCACAGAACCATGAATAAGAAAAATATCTATGAATTCGGATCATGAAATCGGCTCTTAGGTGGTGCCTTTTCATCTTGGTCAGCCTCTCACGTACATCCCAACATGCCGAGTGCCACTACCTGAACCTCTTCTTTCTAGCTCGATTTCTGCCTCCGGTGCTTGACGTATTTCCATTTGGACCTCTCTACTGCTCTTCATGCAAGTACCTGCAGTCAAATCATTCAAAGCCAATGATTTCCAGATTCTGACCCAATGAGGGAAGCGCCCTTTTCAGCCCCAAGGGTTTCGACCAAGATGTCAGCATAACCCATCCAAAAGTTGCCTCTCAACTACATCTCGTCAGTTCTAGATATTTTCCCCCACAATTGCAGTCCACATTGCTTCGTGGCTTCGCGTTTCAGCTATGCTAGGTGATTCTTCGTGGAACTTTTCCCTTGGCCGGATCGCCTCAAAGTTCTTACAAAACACAGTCACGGCACGCTTCCCTCTTCAGACCTGAATGCTTCATGTTTTGCCAAGAGCTAGCAATGCTCCGTGTAATCTGCATGTTGTGCGACGGTCATGCTCACATTTTGAACAGAACGAGTGAGGAGCTGAAGTCATCAGCTTCTGTTCCACAATCGCTGATGGAGAATGGTCGTGGAAGGCGAACCAACATGCAAGGCTTTGGACAGGAGATAGTATTATCTCAAGACCACAGTGCTTCAGTATAAAGGGTGTCAAACATACCAATGATAATCCATTTTCAGTCATCCAGATTCATACAGACATTGACAAGTCCGACCTACCTCTCTCTTCCAATCTCCAACATCACATGATTCAAATTTACCACTTTCAGCGTCTTCAAAAACTTCCATTTACAATCAAGACTTGCTTTCCCAACCAATACCCCCAAATTCCACGATACTCCAACTCTACGCCCTCTTCACCGCAGCATTGCTCGCCACCCTCAGCTCCGCCGCCCCAACACCCACGAACCCACGAGACATCACACCCTCCATCTCCAGTCCTCTCTCGGACTGGACACCCACAAAGCTCATCGACGTCAACCCGAACGCCATTTACGACAACGCACCAGCCAACTCCTCTTTGATCTACAAACTCCTCCCCCCAACCACCACCACGCACCTCACCACCTCCTCCTCCCTCGCCACGCGGGACACACCCGCCTGCCTCTTCAGAGCCATAATCCTTGACTTCTCAATGTCCATCCCAATGTGGTGTTCTTGATTTTGCCCTAAACTTCATTCTGTAAACACGCAATGAGCCAGATGCAATGCTACCACAAGTGATATTGATGGATCTTGGTGGATATTGGATGGGAGGAGCTTGTGATGCCGCCCCATTCATCATTGGTGAATGGCCCTTCTGGAAGCCCATTTGAATGGGCATATAAGGTCGAGCTTGTGGTAATGAAGGAGTGGGTGTCGAGTAAGGAGAGTGGAGTTAGGTCAAAGTAGGCTGAGGGGTGTATATTGTCTTGAGAAGACACCTAACGAGGGACATTAGCACTATCGCTGTTGTCCGTACTAGAAGCAATGCTTCATCTCCACTGTTCGGGGTGACCTTACCCACTTCCTCGGACTGTTTCCAGTTGCTCGAATGGAGTCGATAGACCGAGTGGACCTCACATATTCTAATGAGAGTCCTGCTGCAGTATCCTTCCGGGCAATGGTACTGGGTCCTTTTTTATGATCCAGAGGAGTCTGTTCCCAGTTTTGTGACCAAGCTCCAGTTGACAGAGTACACCTCTCGATTATTCTCTTTCCGCTCTTGTACAGGGAAATATTGCCCGGAAATTTGGAATCTTCTAACTTAATAGAGCTATCTCCACCGGCTATGACAACTTGAGTCTTGTTTCGTTTGGCCTAAATAATATCGTATACGGAATTGAGGGAATCGTAACTGTTCAAATTCTTGTTAGCAACTACTCTGAATTTTTTCATCTGGTGCGTCCATTGAACAATCTGCTCAGAAGGTTATGGGAGTTAGGTACCTTTTTAATTCTATTTCGGAGATGCCTATGTATTTGACGTTGAAGAAGATCTCCGAAGTTGTTGAAAGACAGCTCCAAGATTAGGATTCTCCTACTTTTGTAAGTCAGCACGCTGGTACTCCTCCACAAATGCAGTCGTTGCCATACTCAGCGCTTTAACTTCCCAGCCTTCCACTCTAATTCTTTCCACTTTCCAACAGGTTTGAAAGTGCTTGTCCATCTTTATTTTCCACTCCGTTTTCAATCCTTCCACCACCAACCCCAGCTCTCCAGCTTTTCAAGAGTCCAGATTCTGTAAGGCTGGGACAGTTAAAACGCTTGCCCGGACTTGTGATGTACGTGAGATGGGGTTCAAAGCGCTAGAAACCCGTGGTGACTGTGTGAGGAGAGAAGGTCAGGCTTCGCAGGTTGTGGAAGAAGAAAGCTGGTATCGATTAGAACATGCAAGAAAGCATCGAACAAAGAACCTGATTGGCTTTTGTGGAGAGCACATAGGAGAGGCAGCGACCCAACCTTTTGCGGATACAGAGTTTCCAACAAATGATCTGTTTTGAAGCGCAACAGATGAGACCCATATGTTTCTATCCTCAAAGAAATGGCGCCTTGAACGAAGAATCTGGCTGGTTTCAGTGGGGCCATAAGTCATGTAGGAAGGAAGGTGGCGTAGCTTTCCGCGGACACGGAGGGGCGAACCAATAATGTCCTAAGCAGTGCTGCGGAATCAGGTACCGACTTTTTTACCTTCACAGAAATGGTGCATCGAACGAAGAATCCAGAGGATGTTGGCGGAGCCATAAGTATGGTAGGAAAGAAGGTCACGCAGTTTTCCGCGTGAACAACGAACAATCTGCTTAGCAGCGTTACGGAAACAGAGACCGATATTCTTGTCTTCAAAGAAAAGGTGCGTGGGACGAAGAATGTGCTAAGGAAACATGATTACATGTGCGGTGCGAATCACCGTTACGCAAGTTTTCACCGTCACGGTCAAAGTCACGAACATTCAGGAAATCAAGAATTTTAGGTTACGTCCAGTCCATTGTTTCTCGAGGAAAGCAGAAAGAACTACCTAAAGAAGAAGAGACACCCTTGGAAATGCTCAGAGTGGAAGGAAGGTGAAGCCAAAGAATTCACTTCTCGCATTCCTTGAACTTGATGAGTTCCAACGTACCATTGTTGATCTCAGATCTCTTTGCTACCATCGCCAACAAGAAAGCTTCACCACCCATGACTCTATTGCCAAGAAGACCACCATGTGACAGAAACTCCTAATTCTCTGTTAGTTTAGAACGAGGGTGTAGAGGATCAGGTACTTACATTGTAGTAAACCTTGAAATCCAAGAGGCTGTCATGAACAGAAGCCAATGGAACTAGTTCGCCACTTGCCGCCCTGACACGTTGGACTCCTTCGGGATCAAGAGCCATAGCGTTGGTAATATCAGCCAACGAGTTATTAATGAGTTCCGTCAGTCCGGTCATCTGCCATTGCAATTTGTAAGCGGGTTGAAGGCTCTCAGTTGACGTGGCTGGGCTGGGGAGTCTACCAGTCTGATTGCGGTGGTTACCGAGTCCACGATCGTAGCCAGGTACATGAATAGATTTGTATCCTCGCTGTTGTACTACCGTGACTTCGCCGGGTCTGTCACCATCATCGACATAGATTGACCGAACTAGATCACCAGGATTCGCATCGAGAGCGATCCAGCTATCACGAACACGTCGATTATGCTCGTCGATGTCGGCAGCGAAAGTCGCAGAGCCACTGTCGACGCCGAGAGCAGCTTCAACAGCGACGCCACCATGAGTAGGACCATCAGTCTCGAGATCAGAAGTGGAATTGGCACGGGCTTCAGCAACTGCATCGGCAAAATGCATGCTATGAATATGTCAGTATATGTTCAATGAAACCAAGGATGATTGCAACAAGAAACAGGTTTCGAGTGAAGAGAAACGTACTTGGAGTGATAAGAGTGCAAGGATTGGGTAGATCTCATCATTGCCTCGTTGGGGAGAGTGGTAGCTGGCGTGCCATGAGAGAAGATATGACCTTTAACCGCGACGTAAGTCGACTTGACCTTGCGCAGGACTCGCTTTGGAGGTTCAACGAGATGCTCGACGATTTCGGCCTTAGCAGCTTCGAGATCCCATTCATCAGTCGGAAAGTCAACAATCCTAGCTACCATTGGTCGAGAGTCGCTGGGACGTGGTGGCCTGACGATGGGTGGTCGAGGGGCAGGCTTCTCGGGAATATCGAGGTTGCGGCGGAGGTGAGATCTGGGATCAAGGGCTGGTTGAAATGTCAGTCGACTCTGGTCGCAATTGATTGAGAAGAGACGTAGAAAATCAAGGAACTTTTGCTGAAGTTGGAAGGTCTGTGATGTAGTAAGGTGCAAGTGCGAGTGTGCGCAAGGAAGGTGCGCTAGGAAGGTGACGTGCTGATTAGGGAAGGAGCGAATTGACGACACGAAAGAAAATGAAACTTACGTCTCGCACCACGGTTTGTCACCTTAGTGATCTTGATCTTGGGCTTGGAGGCCATCTTGCAAAGGCTTTCTGCGAAAGCTTTGCGAAGATGGAGTGGGTATTGACTGTCGCAGTACCAAGCTTGAAAGTGTTGTGTTGTCGAGATGGAGGCGGCCGTGAGAAGATCGGGTTTTATAGACGCGAGGTCAACAACCGAAACTCGCGATCAACCACCCAGCAAAATCTATTATCCGATAGCTTAGCTATCGTGAGGCGGTGGGAATTGGCAGATCACACAATTTCTATTCACCATGTATATAAACCTAGGAAACATCTTCCTGAGGCGTCAATTTCTCAACCGCCCTAGTAGAGGTTCAATGGCAAGGCAATAGTATCCACTTCCACCCTTTTACTGATTAGAGTAGAAAGAACCAGGGCACTCGAGTAGACTGAAGCTGTAGCCCAAAGTGCTATGTATGCAATATGATTCTACAGTTGTGAGCATCAACATGATGGGCTTTACTATATAGCCCTTTGCTCTACCTTGCTGCTGACTTGTCCAACCATAGCTTCGTCCCCAGTCACAGACTTTATGAAGCTCTTATGAAGAGGACTACACCTCGGGTTATTGCAGGTGGGCGTTGCGCAGTGTAGCCTTCAATCTCTTCAAGTTCACATACTGAAAACCGCCATCGAAGCTCTCGAGTTTCTTTCAACACCTCCCGAAATACACTCTGTGACCTCCTTACCTTAGATAAGCCCAAGATTCTCCAAACTAATATCTCCTGGTAGAACAATTGCTATCCAACAATACCTACAGGTGTACAGGGCTTCAGCGCTCTCTCTAGAAGCCAGCTCCAGCGGCAACTCACCAGGCCAACACATCGAAATTACAGTCGATTGAGCCGCCGCATCGCAATTCAGACAGCATAGATTGATTCAAAGGAGGGTAATACGGCGACAGGACTCCAGGATCCATCGATACCATAACAGTTCAGAAAGAACTCCCTGTGATCTAGATATGCCGCCGTCAGTCACGTTTCAACGGCGATTTCGAAAGGGGCGTCGCGTCACGGCAGAACCTCAACGCAAGCACCTTGAGTGGAGTGGAGATAGCAGATAGATCCATTGATTCCACGATTATTCAGAAACAACCACCCTGCGCTCTAGAGAGATGTGTCTCCTTTATATAAATATGGATTACCCCCTCCTAGGTAATGTCTCTGCCACTGGTCAAGTTTCACAAATCGTACAAGTTACCATGAAAGGGGTTCGCGTCGCGGCAGAACCTCGATGCGAGCCGGTGGAGTGGCTGTTGGTGGATATATCCTTCAATCGCTACTATTGGACGACCCAGTTCACCCTCTACAAAGGGACATCTTCTTGTCCTCACCTGCACGATACCCGTGATAACAACTTACATTAGAAAGGGTTCATGTCGCGTTAGAACCTTGATGTGAACTTTTGAAGTGGAGATGGCAAGCAGGGCGCTGCTTCGCCTCTAGATTCAGATGAACAACTTCATGTCCTAGGTAATATCCTTTTTTCTCGTCTCAGCACCTGCGAAGAGATTGACCTTTCGCGACTCCTTACCCTCCAATACACACGAGCACTTTACACAAAGCCACTCGACCATCGAATTCTGCTAACTGCCCATCCGACAGGTCCTACATTGCTTGAACGTCCTTTGCGAAATCCAACCTCCGAGATCAACACCTCGAAGTTTGAGACCATTGCGGGGCCCAGATACACACAAAACAACACGAAGAAGCACAAGATGAATAGTATAAAGGCGACTATATATCCACAACCACCGATTTCGCTGTTGTACCAAAGAATCTCCTTGCATATAGACATGTCAATGGCGGCGGCCACAACTTCAAAGCTCAGTTCGAAAGGAGTTCGCGTCGCGGTAAAACCTCGAGAGGAGCCGCCGGAGTAGAGTTGAGATGCCTAAATAGGTCGACAGATGTCCATTCACTGCCCCAGAACGATCCTACTTTGCTCTACAAACGTCCTCCTGTCTTTGGTCGCGTTTGGAAACTCATTTCGAAAGGGGCATCGCGTCGCGGTAGAACTTCGGCGAGAGGTTCTTAAAAGGAGACCACAAGTGAAGAGATGCTCCAACGATGTTTTATGCTGTCCTGCATTCTTTGGAAGGATCTAGAATCTGGCGGATGGCCATAGGATACCTGTACGCAGCCAAACTCTCTCGCGTCTGTTATTCCCTAACCTGTGTCTCTTCTAGGCTGTCTTACTTGCAAGAGTGGATTGAGTAAACCTGCACACTAAACTGCACAATATGATCCTAGAGCTAATTTACTGAGGTCCAGTCAATCAAAAACTTCAAGTTTCCCCCTGACACTGCTTCTTTCTCGATATCGAATACTCCTCCTCGAATTCTCTTCTTCGAACCCTCCACCTCGAGTCCCCCTCTTCGATGCTGACCACCGCTATTCTGATTGATTTGAATCATCTCCCTCGAGTTTTAATATACTAGTGGGGTGGGGCAATAAGGAAGTGGGTAGAGTGAAGGATTATTTGGTAGGTCAAAGAAAGGGAATTTTGCGCAAAAACAGCATTCGGATATGGACCTTTGGATGTCTCAAGAGGCTAGGAACATTGTGCTGCTCTCCGCGAGCATTCTTGGCCCGGCGGGGGCGGGCTAGAATATGAAGCAGGAGGGTAGTTTTTCGATATATTACATTGATATCAACCGCCGTAGAAAAGGACTTCGAGAAATTTCACCTTGTGAACATGAAATGCTTGACTTTTGTAGTTCGTAAGCCCAGTATATGACTTTCCAGCTTCAAATGTTTTATATAGCTATGAGAAAAGGGAAAGAGGATCTTGGATGCTTGAAAAATGTGAATTTGTAATGCAAGGATATCAAATACTGAAAAATACTTGCTCAAATTACAAGATCGGGTATACTTTATACCTCCAAGTCCATGGAAAGCTAAGGATGGAACATTACTTTTGAGGCTCAAATGTCTTGTATAACTTGGTACAATGATAAGTACTTCGAAACAAGCAAATTTTGATGTTGAAATATTAACACGTGACACAAAAGAACTTCCACATTTTCTGGAATTCTGGATAACATCTCAAAATTATTAAGTCTGAAATTGTACTTTTAAGTATCAAAAGTGCTCTCGTAAGGTGTGACAAAAGGAAAGCGTTTGGAAAGGGAGGATTGCTGGTACCACGTGACTTATTAAAAAAAAACTTTGGCATTTTCATGAATTTGGCAGGAGATTCTAGAGTTTCTGGATGTATAAGTATACTTATGGGTCTCGTAAGCACTCCCGTGGCGTTGGAAAATTGGAAAGCCTTGGGAAAAGGAAGCGTTTCTTCAAAAACCGTGATCCAGAAATTTCTCCAAGGCATTTCGGGTTATCAAGTTTTTAATGTCTGAGCATTCTGGGAACATTGAAAACAGCGTTTGGGGCGAAAATCACAAAGTAGAAGACTTTATTTTTGCAAAAGTCACAAGTTCAAAGAGTCATATAGGCAGATGTTCAAGGCAATTCATTAATGCAGCAAATCATTTGCCCCATGTCACCCAATGCAGAAACTATTTACATAACCGAGCAAAAACCACCACCATTTCCACCACGACCAGCCTTCAAGACGCCAGGAATGCCATGAACACCATCTCCCTGCGGGAACAGTACCTGACCGAATGCAGGATGCGTTTCAATGTCCTTCAAAGCTTGCTTGACACGAGCCCGGAATGACTTCTTCTTCGGCTCAGGGGCGGCCTTAGCAGCAGCCAAGATTTTAATCGCAGCAGCCATGCCCTCCATCTTCTCACCATGCTTACCCAGCATATCAGCAACACGGTGCAGCATAGAAACCACTTCCTCATGGCTAGTCTCGAGTGTGTCAATGCGATCCAGAACGACATCAAAGCCTTCAAATTTGGAGTCAAGAGCCGAGAACTTCATCCTCAAATCCTCCATCTCAGCATCGATGGCGACGACAGGCTCGGGGACGGATTCTTGAACATCCAACGAGGACAAAGGCAAGACTGGCTTGACCTCCTTCTTCTTGCGGGGTGTAGCAATCTTGCGGGTGGGGTCGGTGCAGACTTGAGGCTTGTCGGTGAATGCGTCGAAGGTGAATGGACCGCTGGGCAAGGCAGGCTTGAAGGCGACGCTCTTGATGGTTTCTGGTGTGGCTGGTGGCGTGAGAATCGCGACAGAGTGGGCTTCGATGGTAGGGAGGGCGACGGTGGGGAAGACTTCGGTCGCGAAGGTTGGGAGGACGGCTGGGTAGGCGGAGGTCTCCACAGGAGTCTCAGCAACGGCCTTGGTGGTGGGAGCTTGAACCTCAACAAGTTCAGTCTATGAAGGTTGTTAACGATTGTTTTGATGGTAGGGGAGGGGAGGGCATACTGTAGCTTCGGTAGCTTCGGTAAAAGTTTCAACAGTAGTCTCAACAGTGGCGGGAGTCTCGATGGGAGCCTTAGCAAGAGCCTCAGCGAGAGTCTCAGCAGGAATATCAATGGTAGCCTCAGCAAGAACCCCAGCAAGAGCCTCGGTAGGAGTCTCGGTGGCAGTCTCAGCAGCGACCTCGGTGATGGGAGCAGCTTCGACGAGTTGGATCTGTGGACGGTGTTAGCTGGGTCAGAGATGACAAGGAAGGAAGAGCGCATACGGTAGCCTTAACAGTAGTCTCGACCGGAGCTTGAACAGCCTCAAGGTGAGCGCGCATAGCAGCCCTCTCGGCCTTCTCAGTAGCCTTCTTAGCCTTCCTCTCAGCGGCTCTCTTAGCTTGTTTGCCTGGGGAACCCATTGCGAAGAAGTGTACAGGTAGATGAAGGAAGGGGTATGTGTGTATGTGTGGTGGTACAAGAATTCTTGAAGTAATGTGGAAAGGTGATCGGGTGAAGGTCGCTCAGCGAACAAAGTTCAGAATGTAGAGTGTAGAAGGTAGCTTGTAGAAGACAGTATGCGTATGCTGGTACAAGAAGAGTAGTGTCTGAGGATCACCGGGATCAAAGGGGTATGTGTGCGCTGATACAAGAAGTCTTGTCGAAGAAGTTTGTGTCGTGTTTGTAGAAGAAGGAAACAGGAAGGAAGAGGGCTCGAGGCCGAGATTAAATAGTCGCAGGCTGTTGCAAGTGCGGTATTGTGGATTGTAGATTATTGTTCTTGACGAGAAGTTTTGCTGCGCGAGAAAGACAATAGCAAGGAGTTGAGTTGAATTTGTTTGTAGGAAGGTTTGTGTGAGAGGAAGAAGACAATGGTAAGCGAAGCGAGGTTGCGTTGAAGAATTTTCTTGACATTCACTCCGACTCACCTTCACGCTCACTCGGAACTTCGCTCGAAGATCAAGACCTTCTTAAAGCATCCCCATTAGCCTCACGGCCCTTCAAAATCTAGCGTACAATGTCCCTTCCCCTCCATCAAGGCTCCTCGTTCCAATCCAAGTCCTCATTCAATTCCGTCTTCGTGCTCGTCGCCATCTAAACTGATCTACAATCTCTCTTCGTTCTGGCTCAAAAAAACCGGACCCGAGAGCAGAAAGAACAAAAGGAAATTCGTCAAGTGATAATGTTGATTTAACACAAAAGGAAATCTGCCCGTCTGGTGCGAGCCCCGAATGCAATGCGTAGTAAACAAACACAAGAAGTGAACGCTGGGGTACAAAATGAGTCGCTCGAATGGTATCATGCGTGCCCTGGTGATTGTCCAATCCTCCTTCTATTCCATTTCTCCATAGCAACATCTTCCCATCTGCCTCCCAGCTCTTAGCTACCGTAGAATCGACTCACTCCCACTCATATCCACAGGGCTTGTTACTCGTGGCAGTGGCGGTAGATCCTTATCCAAACTGCTCCGGCTGACCGGCCTTCGCAAGCTGCTATTGCCATTGGGACTGTAGTCTTTGGCGGGCGTTCGTGGCCGACCGTCAAGGCTATCTTTCGCTGGAGTAAGCGGCCTCCTGTCACCGTTCTCGTCCCGCTCTCTACTCCTTGTGCTTCGACCACCTGTACTGCTTGCTTCGCCCATCTCCTCTACCACCGGAAGGATCTGTCCTTGAAGGCCATTGGTCCTCTCTGCACTTGGGCTACGCACAGTCATAATCGTTCTCGGGTCAGGCCTGGCCGAATCGTGGTCGCCTCTGTGTTCCGACTTCATGGCCTCGTTCTCATTTCTTTGAATTGTATTGTTCGAAGCACTTGACCTCATGTTCTGGCTACCAGATCTTCTCCGTGGCGATTCGGTCGAGGCCGTGTTGCGGTTGGAAAAGGTGTTGGAGTTGGTATGCGGCACCCCAGATTGGCGAGCATCCTGTGCTTCTCGTTCTGCTTCTTCTGGGCTTTTGGTAATGCCTTCGATGAATTCGATAAACCTGTCGCCGTAAGGTTCAGGCGCTATGGGTGAAATGAGCCTCTTGTCGTGCTTCATACCCTCTGTTACCAATTAGTATTTATGCCATTACGGTCTCGTTGCTACTACTTACTGAAAAAGTGTTCGAGCTTCTTGATAGTCCCGTAATGAGTGAGACAGTCAATGATCGAAAGGAAGAAAATCTCGTCGGCGGGTGTGTTGTCCTCGTGTGTAGCTCTGAAACCCCCGTCATCCGCGTAGAAGATGGAATCTCTCTTGGCAATATTTTCTTCTAGGTGGTCCGGCATTCGTGAGCTGCTCTGGCCCATTGGAATGGGCTTCTCTTGCTTGATGATCTGCCTCAATTCCCTTGCTTTTCGTGCATTTTCCAACTTGCTCGGAGTTCGCATCAACACCCCTGGCCCTGTGTGATCCTCCGTCGCGCCTGTATCGCCTCCAGGCTGAAAGACTCGCAGAGTCTTGTCCCGCAAATTGTCCTGGTTACCCCTTCGGAGGTCGTGAATTCCAACCAACATGCTGTAATCCATAATCTTCAGTCGTTGCAGGAGATGGACATCTTTCTCCATTTGTTCGAAAAATATTCGTTTTTTGTCGGGACCGAACTCGAGGTGCAAGTCCCTTCGTAGCCAATTGAGATCCTTCAACGTCGCCCGGGGATTCTTCTCCAGATCTTCCTCTCTGAAATCACGCCCCACTGTCGAACCCTTCAAATCGAATGTCTGGTGGATGTCTCGGTGTGGTGGGAAAAGGTTATTCATAACGACAAAATGGATCTTCCTGCCGTATGGCATCTTGACTCGGTGCAGACCGTAAAATTGCGAGAGGAGTGTATTAGGGTTCTCCTCCACATGGGCGTAGTATTCCCTGAGAATCTTCCGCAGAAACTTGTGCTCGGAATGATGGATGGTCTTGATGATGTATTTGTAGTCTCGAGAGAAGTAGAAGAAACTTCCACTCTTTCCAGGTGAGCCAAGCTCCGAAAGAATGTATTTGCTCGTCAATGACATCAGGTAGTCCGCAGGGTCGAGTTTGAACCTGGCTCTCAAATGTCGAAATACCCATGGTGCATAATCCTTGAACTTGAAGTCGTACTTGGCAGAAGGGGTCAATTCGTTTCCGGTACTATAATGCGTCAGCCCTATGCTTCCCCAAAAGTGTTGCCCGACTTACATATCAAATGAGAACTTGTGCCGCGCCTCGAAATCTGCATCAGTCAAAGGCCTGTCCAATTTTGCATTCGTCCTCGAAACGGTAAATCGAATTCCAGTCAACATGTTGTATGCCGTCACCCAATTCACATGGTTTTGATCAACCTTTGTACCAACTACTACTCGATCGTCGTCTTCATCTTCCTTCCGTCTTCTCTTGCTGGCACGCTTCTGTCGTACAGCTTCTGCCCACTGCAGCGCGTCTTCGTCTAAAGCTATCTCTTCGTGTGGCATATTCGAGTGTATCGATTGTGTGTTCCTTCGGTTGAGGCTTAGTGAACCTCTTCTGACTCCGGCAACTACTGCTGTTGGTGAGAATCTGCCAGTGCTGTATACCGCATCCTCACCATCTCGGGAGCTTCGGCCAGGTGTAGCTTTTGGAACTTGCAGCGTATGTCGATGCTTGAGCTGGGTTGAGCCGGGGTGGGGTAACGATGAAGAAGAGGGCGAAGCAGCAATTGGTGAAGGGTATGATGGCGGTGAAGATAATCGATGCGGACCAGGAGAGATTGCTGTTGTAGTTTGAGGAGACTCGATGGGTGTTGGAGTAGCTGGCAACAGCGATGATGTGTATGTCAACGGTCCTGTGCTCTGGGGATGCGTTGATATTGGAGGTGGAATGGATGGTCTCTTCTGGGGTTCACTGTCGCCGTTTGTTGATGGTTTGGGTTCGAGCGTGTTTGGAACATTTCCGTTTGTTGATGCGATAGAGCTTCTATCCCCGTACGATGGTCTTGAGAAGCCATTTTGAGGTGCTGGGCTCCTCCTTCCGTTCTGGATCACTCCGTTGCTCTCTCCATTGATGGATGCTCCATTGACAGACAGTGTGCTCCCGTTCCTCGACGGTCTGTGATCCCAACTGCTCGCACTCGACCGTCCGTTGGGTATGTTATTGAGAGTTCCATCCTGCAGCATATCCCCATTCGTCTGCGGCTTCCCTCCAACCTCCCCATCTATATAGCCGTCCGACACTTCCCCCATATGACCTTTTATCGATGTATGAGATGACGTGCGGGCATTTCCATTAACCTTCTCTTGGGATTGTCGGACATGACTGGGGACATCGTAGAGCGCTCGATTCGTCGGAAACATGGGTCCTGTGTCATCAGACAGGAACGATGGCATCTCAACTGCGTGTGGCATTCGAACGGCGGTGTCACCACCTTATCGCGGTCGTTGGTGCTGTTACTGACGTCGAAAGGAGGTGGGATCTGCGGACGACGCTGGAATTCTTGGCAATCCGTGTTCTCTGGCCGCGCAGAAACCTCCCTTGGATAGCGAGAAAGGGAAATCGTCTTCAATTGAGTATATCTGCATATCTTGTCGCGGAGAAAGGCATTCGAAGGGTGGCAGGCGTCTGTTTACAGAGGAAATGGGGTCTTCAATCAATGGTGTCTCTCTAATTGCGATCCCAGAATAGCGTCGGCTACCGGAACTGCACGTTTTTTTGAGGTGCAGAGGCTGTGCCCTTGCCAACTCATCGACGGGATGTTGTGCAACTTATCGAATGGCGGTGATGTTCAGCTGGAAAGTCTACAAAGGGTTCCTACATAACAATGGGTACAAGTCCGAAGAAGTTTGATGCTTTTTGGACGAGTACACACCGATCCCGAGTGAGTGCTGGACTTGCACGAGCAAGAGAGTGTTTGTGACTATCCCTGAAGGAGCTAGACTCGGATGATGGTATCGCCGGTCCGAAGAACGAATTTCTCGTATTTCCCGCGTTTGGACATCAAGTGTCTTCATTGGCAAACAATCAATATCGATTTTGCATGGCACCCCACTTCTGCTCAGTCATACTTTTGGTATATTCTCAGGAGGCTGACAAAAGTACTTGTGCAGCCTGCATTCCACACACGATGTATTTGCAAGTTCTCAAACTCGATTAATTGCTAGGATATTGGGACGCTCGATGATGGGACCCAAGAGTCTTCCAGTGAATCTGGAGCTTGGAAGCGCGGTAATAGGGAGAATATGCAGTCATCAGCACAGTTGCTGCTCCTATCATGATGCTGCGTTGAACTAACCCCAAGTTGTTCTCAAGTTCTCTGAACTGAAGTCCACTCGTTTGTCTGTAGCTGGACAACGAAGAAACATCTCAGCACTTGAGAATGCTCATCAACATAGATATTTCCGCTTATATAGTTCCGCAAGCGATCCCGTCCCGTCTTTGAACAGCTTCCTTCTCGAGTATTTTAGAATGTCTCCACCTCGAATCTTCTTTGCTTGCAATTCTACACCTTCTCCCCAAATTGCTGGATTGGGGCCAACCCGTCTTTCACCAAGCAGACTTTGGTACCCAAGCAAACATCTATCTTTTCGACCAACGGTGGCCCGGGCCAGAATTTCACCAGCCCAGGTCGATCTTGAGGCGGACGAGCCAGATCCAATCCTCGCTCACGAATTGCCAAAGTGAACAGAGCAATCTCGGCCTCGCGACCAAATACAAATCCTCGACTTCTCCCATACGCTTTGATAAAGCCCCTCACATACTCGCGATCGCCTACAAAATGGAGTCCAAGTCCACGTCCAGTAAGGAAGCAATGCCTCTACCACAACTCGACCTTCCAGTCTTGAAGGAGGTCAAGGCATCAATGACAAAGCTGGATGAGAAGAGATCCGATCTACTGAACGCCAAGAGTCGCAATGAAGAGCACATCGACCGCCTGAAGCAAGAAGTCGCCGACCTCGAAGCCCAGAATACTTCCATCGACGCCAAGGTCAAACGCATCGATGAGCATAAGGAAAAAGTGTTAGAATCTCAGAGCTCTTTTGAAGATGTTGTAGCACTATGTCAACGATTTCTGGCAGGAAGATCAAAGAAATTGCTTGCAGTGGTTGATGAAGAGATTTCGAATGAAGAGATATTACCGCCAGTCAAGAAGCGGAAGCTTGAAAGTGGAAACAGCAAGGCTACAGGAGAGACTGGAGAGCTTCCATCTACTAAACCTCAGACGGAAAAGCTACAATCAAAAGAATCTCCTGCCACCGAACCCCTCCTCAACACAACTGAGTCCAAGCAACCTCAACCAAAGGCTGCCCAACTCAAGGAGCCTCAACCCAAAGAGCCTCAATCCAAGGAGTCTAACCCAGCAGCACCTAATTCCAAGGAACCCCGACCAAAGGAATCTCGGCCAGTTGTAGAGATACTCCAGAAAGCTCGACCTCAGTCCAAGCGACAATCATCCCTAGCAACGCCAAGCCACGAACTTCAACCTAGCGAGGCCAAAGAAATCATCAAGATCATCAGACTCGCTGCGCGTACTGAAGATGGCAGAAACTTCTGTCTGCCGGTAGCAAGGCTATGGCCAAGCTTTGCAAATGCCTACGCTGAGAAGATCACCAATCAGATTGACCTCCAAACAATGGAATATCGATTGCGAGACGGAGCTTACAAGACCAACCAGGATGTCAAAACCGACCTTCATTTGCTCTACAATAACGCACTAGCGTTCAATGGCATAGACCATGTGATCACGGTCGCAGCTAAATTGGTTCGAGACTTGCTGTTGGAGAAGATCGAGAACTTGGGCTGATTCTGCACCTGAAGTATTTCCTGATCTTCCACATATCGCCTCACTTCTCCACGGAATTCTTGAGGCCGAACACCACATACTAAGCTTCTCCTTCTAGTAGGACTCAGGACAGCCATCGAGCATGGGACATCAATCTCTTCACACTTTCCTACATTCAATCACCCAGCTTTCATTAGACCTCGTCGATGCAATAACTTCCATGCATCCACACATTCCTTCATCTAATACTTCATTTCCATCTTTGCATTCCTTTCTCATCACGCATTAAATTCTCCATAGATCCACAAAAGCAAATAGATGATTTCTGCAATTGCAGTCAATTCAATTGACCAAACTCCAGAGCCTGTCGTCGTGACATGAAAAATCCAATGACTGTCATCTCCTCAGCACCCGTCCAAACAACCCCCCATCGCGCATCAAGCTTCGAGTACTTCCCGTGCTCCGACACGACACAAAACAGATCGCGACTTCGACTTCGAGCGGCATCCTCCTCCCCCGTGCCCATCCTCGTCCCACCGCTCGCTCAACCGAGAACTCAGAACTCAACCCGTCTCACAATCACTCATCCCAAGTCATCCTCTCCCATCTGGACTTCGCACCAAAATTACCATTACACGTTCGCATCCCCAAACTCACACCATCCATCGTAAACAAAATTGCCGTCCCTGCTTGTTGTCCTCGCATATCTCGAACATCTGATCTCGCGGTCACACTGGAGAGAAAGCTTCGAGAGACAGCATGGAATAATATACGAGAACATTACCGCATCAATCAACATGAATTTCACGAACAACCCAATCCTAAAGAGAATTGCAAAACAAAAAGAAGGGAGAGGAAAATGCCTCCCTCCAAAGATAGCGAGGAATCCCCCCAAAACCCGGAAATTATCCACTCTCGTCAAGCGCGAATGTCTCACATTTCGGCACCGGGTTTTTCGGCTCGGACCACCGCGATCAACCCCACCAGAGCAGAATCATAACAAAGAAAATAAGACGCGTCATGGGTACGACTTCGCTCTCAAGGATTCGAGTTTCGAAGTCGTCGCATCTGGACTTGGGCTTCTATTTTGGAATCTTCTAATTTGAATCGCGAAGACCAGGACACAGAAATAGAAGACAGTTTGTAATGTTCAGTTTTTGGTGTCATTCATGCAGTGGTATAAGTACAATCCACCCCAAGGTCATTCCATCCCGACCACGACACGTCTAGGTAGCAAATAAACCATTTTCCACATCTTGTACAAAGAGGAAGAATCCCAATACAACATGATAGAAAGCAGTTCCAAGCCATCCACCCACCCACACCATTCATCCCGTCCAGTCATGAGCTAAGTCAGACAAAAAACCACAAGAGATCCCATAACAGAAAAGTCCAATAATCAACGCGTGAGCCCCTTCACGACGCGTGCCCTGCCCCAAACGCCGTGTATGAACAATCAAAGAGAGACATGAGAAACTGTGCGACCGGCTTAGGAAGCTGGTGCAGCGGCCTTCTTTGGTGTCGCCTTCTTCTTGGGTGTGGCCTTCTTGGCAGCAGCCTTCTTCGCAGGTGCGGCGGAGGTCTTGGTGACACGGCCGGACTTGGTCTTGCTCAGGACAGTTGGCTTCTCGACGATAGCGGGAGCCTGAAAGAAAAGTTAGACCAATCGTGAATCAGAGTGCGAGTGACTTACGGCCTTAGGAGCAGCAGGCTTCTTTGCCTTTGGTGCGGCCTTGGGCTTAGCAGCAGCCTTTGCCTTGGGAGCAGCGACCTTCTTCTCCTTGGGTGCCTTGGCAGCCTTTGCCTTTGGTGCAGCCTTGGGCTTAGCAGCAGCAGCCTTCTTTGTGATGGTTGCCTTCTTGGCGGCGGGCTTCTTCTCGGTGGTCTTCTTCTCGGCCTTTGGCTTTGCGGCGGGCTTAGCAGCAGCTGGCTTGGGCTCCTTCTTGGCGAGCTTGGTTCCACCGGAGGCACCTGTGGGAAGGTTAGCAGATGTTGTGGCAAATGAAAACAAGACGCGTACCCTTTGGTTGAGCGAAGACACCCTTATCAACACCAGCCTTCAAAGCGCGGTTGAAGAGCGAATCGAACATGGAACCCTCGGCGACGCTCTTGTTGTTTGCCTTGACATACTTCTTGAGGGCGATGCGGCTACACGGCAGTCAGCATGTTGCTGCAGGATGCAATTACACGTCGAGGATGTCGAGTCTCGTAGGAATATTCGTACCTTGATCCGTTGCGCTGAAGAATGTTAGCATCGATATCACAGGTGGAAGGAGGCAGGTAAACATACGTCCTTGAGGTTGACGATGGCATCAGTGATCATGTCTGCGAAGACGCGTCAGCATGAAAAATTCAAAGCTTTCCCCAGCTGGAGGACACGTTCGCGATCCAGAAAAACCAAACGCGATCGCAGTGCGATGTTGTGGTGGAGAGTTGTGAGCTTACCTTGGTAGGAGGCATGGTCAGAGGAAGCGGCCTTGGACTTGGAAGCTGCGGCTTTGGGAGGCATCTTGAAGAATTGATTGATGTATTGGATGAATACAAGGAATAGATGAGTATTGAATTGAGTATGAGAACTGCGGGCGAAATTGAATCGGGCTAGTGGTCAGGGTTGTCGAAGTCGTATGTATGGAAAATGCAGAAAAGGTCGGAAAGAGTGTCTGAGGTGGGGAGACTCTGTTTATATGTTAGCGAGAGTCGCGGCTTCCCTGGTGAGTGATCTGGGTGCGCATCACAAAAAATCATGCGCTAGGCCAGAAAGGGCGAGGGATTACAGTGGATTTTAAACGAGAAAGTAAAACTCGAATAAAACTGGCCAATCAGAAAGTGTGATTTATACCAATCCTTGATCACAAGACAGCGCTTTCTCTCCAGACCACTTCGCTCAGTCGAGCCCGCCCTCTTCCTTCTGCCACACCAAAAGGATGCCACGATGGCTGATGATTCCATCTGTTGTCGATGATGAGGTGATGATTCATCTCGCCCATCATCAAAACATTATTCACAGTCGATTCAATGTTGCCTTTGTCTACTCGAAGTTACTGCATGGTGTTAGACTTGATAGAAGTCGAGATTCGGATTTCTCGACGCGACTGTATTTGATAGTGACTTTTCCCTCTGCCAGCAACACGTCGAGAGGACTTTTTATATGCATCGATCGAAAGCTTGAGTAATGCGACATTCGAATATAAAGTTTTTATTTTGGAATCAATTGTGGTGGGGTGGGCAAGCGCTTCACAAACCTGGATGTTCGAACGCGGAAAATGAAGCATTTCACGATCATCACAACATCCCAGATCAACCAGCACTACGCGTCACCCACAACATCTATTTTCAATATCTATATGTTTCTGAGCCTTTTTGATCGAATATCTATCGATTCATCCGCTTTAAAGATCCTTTTATTCTTCAAAATAAATTTGTTGGGGTTTCTCTGAAAAGTGTTGTGGGTGGTTCGCATCGTCGGTCGCAAAAAGTTAAGAATTATCCACGTAATGCCCTTTTGTCACGCAAGTCCTTGGCAATGTTCTGCCTTGGAGTCATCATCAAGAAGTCACATCCAATTGCTTTCTTCTTAGTTGCTTGCAAGCAGAAATTATCTTCGCAAGCAGAAGTGGTTTTCTTCGTCGACAGCGAGCAAGAACTTCGCGCGGTAGAGCGTGCGACTGCGACATCAACACCACGACTCCGTCACACATGCACAGGCTTCAAAAGTTCGTGCTCTATTTCCTGTTACACTTGCATACCATCCCAGCATCTTTTCAACGGTCCTGTACAGCATTTCAGACAGATCTGCGCTGCTCTTATCCGCGATGTTCAACTTTGAATTCTGCCGGTCGCACAGCGCGTTTCGGAACTTTCAACTTCCAAACTCTGATTTCAGCCCTGAGTCCACATTTCATTCCTGAAAGGTGTTACTGATCGACATTATCGGGGATTTCGTCGTCAAGATTCTTCTCTCGTTCAATTGACCATATGGCGGAGGTGGAAATCGCTCATTGTCGTGATGCTGAGATGAGCCGATTTCCCCACGATGTTAGGACGAGAACAAATCCCTAGTCATCAGACCACAACTCGATTATCATCCCACGCCGCGATATCTTTTAATTTTTCTCAGACTCACAACAATAGGCACGTCGCATCCAGTGGCTACCATTTGCTGGCACGTCGTCGCTCTCGCCCGCATCTCTCCCCTAATCGTCGCTACCTAAGCGCTCGCGAGCGAATCCGCGCCGCAGCGCATGAGCTGCACGAGATCATGCATAATCATCTCTCCGAACTAATAATAGACCAATTTCATCAATTCACATTCCAAGCATACAATACTCGCGGCCGACATCAATTCCAGAATGCTGAACGCCTACTTTCTTAGGATTACGCAATGCCAACGCATCACTCGAGAGTTGCCGCTCACACGTGCCGGCAGATCCGAGGAACGATGCCCGCGTCCGAGACCACGGCTGTGACAACAACCAACCACACCACGATTCGAAGAGCAGGATGCCCGCTACCGAGACGAGAGCTACGGTACATGCTCGACGAGGAGGAAAGGTTGAAGTTGTCGGACTTCGAAGCCAATATGTTCTACGCGATCATTTTCCAAGTCGAAGAGGACTTTCTCGAGCAGACCTTTTCATCAAACAGTCCTCGACACTGATCACAACGGCCGAAGCCAACCCGTCATCATGTACTACCCCTCACCTCAACCAACATCTTCTACCTCATCGCTCTCTACAACTTTTACACCAGCTATCGTACCAACGTACTCTCATTTGCCCTGAAGAACGGCCCCAAGGCCCAACATCGCATTTCGCTTCTAATCATCATGCACTCGCTCGTCACCATCCCTCCTACCAATGTTGTATGCAGTCCAACAACCTCATCCGCTCCCGCGAATCCACTCCCTCGCCTCGATCCTTCTCTCCTTCTCGAAGACAGTCCTTGATATCGAGGACGTCGCAACACCTTGATCCTCGACTTCATCAACTCTTCGCCATATCGAGTCCCTTTACTCTCATCTCGAGAGGTCCAACTCCTCGCTGACTTCGAATCGCCTCCTCCATCCACCTATTCGCCAGTCAAGAATAAACAATGGCGTCATTCCTACGAAGCTGAAGAGGGACGACATATTGGCACTACTTCTCAACTATAAGTAGTCCTCTGACTCATGGGCCCGGCCATAGATACTCTTCCCAAGAGGCCGAAGTCAAGAGTGAAGACGTTCCGCTGCTCGACCTGTCCAGCTGTTAGTGTCTCGCGATCGGGAGGAACTATATTGGGCTGACAATCGAAGGACTAACTCTTTATCGGTGTCCAACTTTACCTGTCCTGCGGTTTCCGCTGTTATTTGTCAATGTCTTTGCAGTCGTATATTCTGCTCCTATGGACGGGAATGGTGCTATTTCGTCCCTACGAGCAATGGTTCTTGCTATCAATGTGCTAGTCGTCTGGCATCTCTAAGCTTTCCGTTGATCATTTCTTGCTGTCAACACCTCTCCATTTTCTCATACGACAAGAAGCTTCCAGCAATACATCAAAGCAGTCTCCAGCGTCCCACCACGCCCGGGTAGCCACACATCGTCCAGGCGCAGTAATGATTACAGATATTCGCGCCCAAGCCACGTCCACGCCAACAACATAGTCTGGTGGGATGCAGAGATGTGGTCAAGGAAACAAGATTTTCTGTGCGTGCGAAGTTGTTTTACTCCCCCAAGACGGTATCGGCATCTAGCAGAATCGCGAGTGGTTGAAATATGGGGGCATGCGCAGTCTCATCCTAAGCACTCGTACGCTGAGGTGGTTCATTCGAGTGTAGTGACCCATACTTGGAGTTTGAAAGAGTTAATGAGGTATATAAGCGGTCTTTGCACTTACTTCTCAAATTGTAATGTACGATCCAACCTTCAAGTCAACACAGATGGACAAAGGCACGACCTTTCGCATTCTTCAACTGTTGGCATCTTTCGGAATGAAAAATATTGATTGCTCTGGCTTGAGTACATGCTCCTAATACCTTATTCATCTCACGTATCCATCCTTCCCGCCAATTATGTTTGCTGTCAACATCTCACCATTATCAGAAACTCACCCACCTCGTGCCACAATATTTCAAAGCAGTGCTCATTTTCCCACTATCCCCAGATACCAGCCTCCCTTTCGAAGTCTTTGGTCGGCTACAGACATTCCCAGCTATCATGACAAATAAAGAAGACGTACTCATCCATCGAGAGCGACCATGTAGACGTCTGATAGGTAAGGAAGCAAGAGTGTCAGAGCTTGCGAAGTCGCTATATTCTCCCTAGGCGGTGTGGATATTTGGCAGAATCGCAATATTAAGCCTTTCGGTCGAACGCAGCCTCAGGACTGCAGCCTTGGGATTCACGCCTTGAAACGCTTGTTCTGCATTTGCGTTTGATGACTTACCTGCATAGGGTCTTAAAGCAGCGAGTGAAGCAGGGTTAAAGGACCTCTTCGTCCCCGAGCACGAACAACGACGAGCTTGTCCCCTCACCACCTATCGAATACGGCGCCACGATTGGCCAAAATTTCTAACTCAGTTTGAGGGTATATTGATGGCGGAAGTTTTGTTTCCAGGACAAAAATCCATCCAGCCTGCTCCTTCCATATCGTCTGAGTCCTTTAGCACCGTTGCCAACCTGCTTGAGACGAAGATCTCTGTCAAGCCTCAAATATCACGTCACATCAACCTCAGACGAACTGGCTGAAGCCAAAGCTCGCGCATCGAGAACCAGGACTCGGAATACTAGCCGTGACAGGTGCCAGTGGAAGAATTAGAGTCGCTGCACAAGTTCCCGGCAGTGTTGCAAGAAGCAAGGTATGAGGTTCTGTGGTTGTTACAAAGGAGGGAAAGAAGTATTTTATACGCGGAAGTAGGCAAAGCTTTGTAGGAGTTTGGGAACAGGATGAGATAGGGGTATAAAAGCGTACTTCTCTCTGCGAATACACAGCACGAAGAACGGTCCGCGACCTCTGATTCCCTATTAACGAAGGTGCCTAGGCTGGGGGTGATACAGGGGTGTCCTAGTAGGCTCTGACGATTCCTCTTGGCGGGCATTTCGTCCTCCGGACATGAACTTCCTCAGCCTAATTCCATCTGCGTTGATGTCTTCCGAGACTACTTATATTTGCTATCAAATATCTTCAGACAAAGATTGCTGTCAACTTCCTGAGATCATCGTCGCAACTCAGTGTCAAATTTCCTTGAAGATCATTCAGTAGCTGAACATTTCAAAGAGCAGGGACGACGAATATCACCTACTAGTCATTCATCCCTGTGGGATGTTGCTGACGACGACTCAGCTCCCTTGTGTTGAAAGTGTTTTTGGTGAGTTGGTTTACCAGGTTTGTACAGGAGGGAAGGGAGATTATATACTATGTTAAAAGCGATGCTACGAAGCCTGGTATGAGTCGGAGGAGAGGTGCAAGGGGTATAAAAGATTCCTTTGTGCCAGGAATACGAAAGACGACGAACAACTGCGACAACGGCAAGCTTCAGCCTCTTCTCCGGACAAAAGAGAGGCTGTAGGACGCGCGCACCGGTAGTCTAGGCAAGTTTGATAATCTACGTGTGGCAGAAGTCTTTGCCTCTCTCTTGCGAGATTTCGCTTTTCCTCCTCTGGTCAAAGAATACTTCCATACTGCTGTCAAGTTCGAATACTTTGTCGTCGCAACTCGTTATCGAACTTCCTTGAGGATTATTCGAAAGCCAAATCCTTCAAAAACGTGGACGACAAACATGAACAGCAAACATCTCCGTTGGAGAGCAACTCAGCTACACAAAGTCCCAGTGTCGACACTATTGTTGGCACCACATCGGGTAATAAGCCAGACTCGCAGGTTTTCATGGAGGAAGGGAACTTGCGAAGGAGGGAGGGAAATCTATATCGTTATGTGGGATAGGGCTTGCGGTCGGTCAAAGACGTTTTCCCTATTTGGGTTGAGTTAGATTCATGGCTTGATTCACCTGACGAGTTGAGAGGATATTAGTGATCGAGTTAAGGAAGGTGGATGGGCCGGTGCTCTCCTCTGGATCTGGAGATTTGGGCAGTACACTTTGGCAACCTTGGTAGAAGCAAATCATGAGCATCAATACCTTCAGAAACAACGCCTCCTATTTACAGATATTGAGCAAAGATTGAAGAGTCATCACTCGCACGTGACGTCCATCTCACACGCCCTTGCAATGACGCCTCGCTTGTAGCTCAACTCCTCAAGCAAGTATAAACAAGTAGTTTATAGTGAAGCATAGCAGGTAAGCAATTCCCATTAGACCCGAACACGAACACGAAACTAGGAATAGAGTCAATGCGTTGAGAAAGGGGGAGATGCGGGACTGAAGCGATGACTCAGAAGATGACCTCGGAAAATCACCACTGAACGACAATGATTAGTTACGTAAAATTTGTATAAAGTCAACAGACTTTCTCACTTCAACATCTCTCCATCCATCAATCAATTGGACATTGGTATATCCAACTCCAAAACAGACAGTCTTACCTCACTGACTCAATCAAGATTCTCACTCCTCTCCCAACACCATGAAGCTCTCCTACACAACCCTCGACGTCTTCACCACCACTCGCTACACTGGGAATCCCGTCGCCATTGTTCAGGTACCATCTACCGTCTCTCTGACTCAACAGCAGAAGCAAGGCATCGCATCCGAATTCAACCTCTCCGAAATCGTCTTCTTGCACCTCCCAGCAGAAGGCACCTCGCCATCCTCCCGCAAAATCGACATCTTCACTTCCCAAGCAGAAGTCCCCTTCGCCGGCCACCCTACCATTGGAACCTCGTTCTACATCCTCTATACCACTGCTCAAAACGTCGACACTGTCATCACAAAAGCAGGACCTATCCCGATTGAGAAGGATGAGAAGACGGGGGAGGTAAAGGCTGTGATTCCGCAAGATTTCCACGTTCATGCTAAAACGTATGCCTCACCACTGACTGGAAAATATCATCCAGTGGCGAGTATTGTGAACGGGATGAGTTTTATTTACGTTGAGTTGCCTGATCTCGAAACCCTGGCCAAAGCACGCGAGAACCTCAACGTCTCCGAATTCGGCACAACTTACAACCCTTCCGCTCTCGACAAAGGCTGGCAAAATGGGTTAGTAGGGACAATGTACTACGTCCCCATGGGCGCTGACGAATTTGGTCGTAAGAAATACAGGACGAGGATGTTTGGATCGAGAGAGGATCCCGGGACCGGGAGTGCGAGTTCTGGTCTCGGGTGTTACCTGGCGGGGTTGGAGGAGAAGAGTAAGGGGAAGGGATCTTTCAAATTTGCATTTACCCAAGGGGTGGAGATGGGGAGGAGGAATGAGATTGCAGTTGAGGTTACGAGGAAGGAAGGTGGGGAAGGTGTCGAGAAGGTGGTGTTGATCGGGGCTGTGGTGACGGTTATGGAGGGGACGTTAGAGGTGTGAGTTTTTTGTTGGCAGGAGAGTTGGTGTGGCATGGCTTCCCTTGTTGCTTGTTTGGAAGATTGTCTGAGATTGAAGGAAGGAGCCATTGATGTTCAACTCATCGGGCCGGAAAGGAAAGTGATATGTGCATGGCGCTTGTCATTATTGAAATCAAAAGTTTCCAACATGCAAATCAACTAACTGTCTTGGAACAGAGAAAGGTTTTCTTTTGAAAGCCACGAGTTCGAATGTCAAGAGCAGGTATGAGGGAGGAACATTGGAAAGATGTTCTTTCGAATTTCATCTCCCTTTGCATGTGACGAGGATGACGCCTCGATCCGCACCAAATCATTCCCTTGAAATTAAAGACAGCGTCTCTCAAATTTGAGAACCCCCCATGGACGAAACCTGACTGGCATCTTTGCTCTTCGTGGTTCCTCCAGGCATCAAATCCACAAGCTCAGTCCCGCTCTCTCCCCCACCACCATCCTCACCTATCACTCGTCCGTACCTCTTTCCCATTACCGGTCCGTTAAAACTCCCATCATCATCCAACACAAACCCAAGTTGAGTATCAGACGTTTCCCGGACCTTGACGACATGTCTGTAAGTATCCAATCGCGATATCCCCGCACTCGTGTTTTCCAGAATCTCGCTGGAAGGGGAGTTGATAGCGAGAACAACGATTTCGAAAGGAGATCGTAGGCCATGGCAGGTCCAACCGGAATATATAACTAGGCTCACGTAGATCATTGCAATTAGCGCATGGGTGAGAAGAATTGCGGCAGCGAGACGTCTGGTAAGCCCATCTATGGAGTAGGAAAAACCGTAGCGAAGCATATTGACTCGAAATTCCGTCAGATTGTTTTGCGTATAGTCGTCAAACACAAAGGCCGGAACATCAGTAGTATCGAAGATACTGGAGGGTAAATCAGAATGAGAGGCGTTTACCACGCCCCTTACCAGTATCTCGTTGTCCAGAGCCAATCTGCTCATAATGTCCGCAACGAAGATAGAGAGTGCCGCTGCGAACGATTCTCCGGATACTATCCAGTCTTCAACTAAAGTTGAGTTAGAAGCAGTTCTAATAGATGTGTACTGAATCAGTCTTGCAAGTGCTGCAAGACTTTGATCAGGCGGCAGTGCTGAATTTGCCCAATCTATGTCGAATTTGACAGGACGCACGTGATTTTGAAGAAGGTAATTAGGCTCCTCCAACACCGTTTTTGGATCGTTCATACTAGTATGAACGAAGTTGTCTATGAATGGATCCATGTAAAACCCTGTCGGCTGCCAACTTGCAAACACTGAGCAAGTGACGATGCGTGCGGAGTTCTGAGCATGAGGGTATAGAGGGTAAGAATTGGCATAGACTACCGCAATAGATGGGGTGCTATCGCCCATGTCTGGCGGCTCCATCCACAATGTAGCCCACTCCGTCGACTTGTTCCAAATCGCTAAGAGTGCCGTTGCATCAGAAGACCAAGTTTGAACTTCGCCTAACGACGGACCCCGAGGAAACTCTAGAGTCGAGACACTGAAAGCGGAGCTATCATTGACGAAGTCGGTATCTCTGCATGCAACACCGGCTACAGGACCAAGGATCTGACTACCGTTCGATAACGAAAGACTCGATCTTGTAGTTTGATCCCGTGGAAAGCCGTCTGGCTGGACGATGCTCGATTCGTAAGGTCCGTACACTGAGGCGAGGAAGTTGTTGGCGAACGAAGGAGCAGTCTGAGTCAAGGCTATGGTATTGGCAAATTCTTGTGAAGATGCGCCCTCAATGTACTGATAATAGATGCCAGTTACGTCTGCCAGGTGGGGCACGTCTACAAGTGTCTCCATAGTAATATTCCATCTACTGAGGCTACCCCTAATCCAGTATGGACTGGCTGCACTGAGAAGGCTAGAATAACCACCAAGTGGACAATATGGAGGTCTATATTCAGCGGTATAAGTGCAACCTGACGGGTAGGAACTGAAACTTATATGATCTGGCCAGATAGAAGAAATATTGGCTCCGACGAAAAATCGAAGATCCCTTGAAAAAGGAACAAGATACTCCGAATCGGAATAATAACTTGGAAATGCGGCTGGAAAGCGGTAATCCCAATAGCCAAGGGAGGGCAACATCAAAATTGCCGAGGAAGGGCCCACAACAGCCCCTAGGATGACCGTAAGGACGACGAGAAGAACAAGCAGGAAATGGCGACCTTGTATGCCACTTGCGAGACCCGTAGCCCAGAGACCAGGACTCCATAACGAGCCAACATCAGTGACCTGGAAGCTGGCGAAAAGGCTACCCAGAGCAACCCCTCTTCCATGCAGAGTTTCATACTGAACGCAAGTGAGGATCACTGCAGATAACGACGCAGCGATTAGAACCTCATGGAGTTTCGCGGCAAATTGAAGAGCGTTGAGACGAGCGTTCTGATTTGAGGCTCCCACAGGCTCAAAAAAGACACCGCAAAAGTTCCAAACCAGCAAGACCACAGTAATCGCGGTAGGTAATGAGTGCACACAGCAGATACCTAGCGTGTTCCATCTGCTTTCTGTGACAATCTTTTTCGGGGCCTCGGACTCTAGCTTGCGATTGTGGTGTATGGCGGAAAATAATTCGAGGCGGAGAAAGGGCCAGCAAATGGTTGTCAGCATCGTGGAAAGGCATGTTTTGAATGATGGAAGGTGCGATTTCTTCGCGGAGCTGATAGGACTCGACAGCATTGATGCAAACTTAGATGATATCTGCTTCAAAAAAGTAAGGCATCGTTCGAAGAGTTGTCGTGTCGGACTTCGAGGTTTCTGACGGGATTCGCTAGCTGAATGATTTTCATTGCGACCAGGACGATACTTGTGAGTCTTTCGAAAGAACATGATTCAAGCTGATCAAGCTGAACAAGGCTGTTGATTGAAATGAAAGAAAGGAAAGTTGGGGAAGGAGCTGGAGGTGATGGACGAGGCTGCGCAACTTTAGAAGGCACCACACAGGAGTCGGTGGCTGCCGCCCCCAGGCATACTCAGTTGCATGGGGACTCAAACGAGCCAACCACAATATAACCATCCACGAGCGACTTGCGAGGCAATAAACAGCGGATAGGCCTCCATAAACGCTTATCGGTTGGGCTTTCTACGGCGAAGGCTGTCGCACGGCAACGTGGACCAATCGTTCATGATCACGTGAAACTACGAGCACTTGTAACTGAATGCTCTGCGACAAGGCTGGAACATCGCGTGCTCGTATATCAACAAGTCCTTGGCGTAAGTCGTTATAAATATATATATGTGCTTACTGGTTCCACCCGAGATTCCTGCGCGCTCTGTTATGGCTGCGCCGATCCTCAATCTCCCAGCCTTGCCCGGACATTCTCGAACCGACTGTCTCTTAGCAAGTACGAACACTAGTCTATGCCATGTTACTCTACTTGAGGTAGTATCATAGGCCATACCAAACTATGACAAAGTCCCAGCAAGGCTACGAGATTAAAGATGCTGCTAACAAACAAGGCTCCTCCTCGAGATAAAAATATCTTTGTGCTCATTTACGAATGCTCGCCCACTTGAAAACAGAACTCCGTGCTCTCCTGCAAGGTCATTACTACCATATATCATATGCCAAATGTCAAATCAGAAAAAGAACACGCAATCAAAGGCAGAAAAGAGTCATAAGAGACACAAATTATAACTCGAGATCAGTGGGGTAGCTCTTCTGGCTGCCGAAATTCCCAGGAGCAGGTCCTCGGATCTCAAGAGGACGACCGAAATTCAACACATGCTCCAGGGCAGATGGAGGAGGAGAAGGAGCAACGCTCGACTCAGGTGTGAAAATGACAGATGATGGAGCAGGGTTGCAAGACATTCCAGGCGATCCGGTCAGATAGCTCATTGGCTCTGGTGAAGTTTCTGGTGAAGAGAGTGCCTCCGCTTTGACTTGAGCCAAGCTTTGTGTTCCTCGCGCAATTTTATCAAGCATGCGTTGATTTTGATCTGCGGCTTCCTCTGGCATCGGATCCGGACCACGATTTCGAGCCCTCATCAACCTCTTCTTGTTCTGTTGCTCAAGTAGCATGAGCTGCATCTGATAATCTTGCCCCATCCTTGGAGGGTTGACACGGAACGTGCCCATCATGGAGTCTTGCTCTTGTCGAGCCATCATCAATCTCTTCTTGTTCTGCTGTTCAAGAAGCATGAGTTGCATCTGATAGTCCGGCAAACATCTGCTAGGTCCACTGACGAAAGGATGCTGGTAGGCAGGTTGCAAGGTTGGCTGGTAGGTTGGGTACGCAGACACACTAGTGCTCTGAGAGTTTCCCTGTTGTCCAGAAGTGAAAGCCGAACACCCCGGTCCAGATACCTCATTTATATTGTTGGCTTGATAGATGAGGCTGCCGTCGATATCTACCAAGTTGCCGTCTGCATCAGGTTGTAGGAGTCTGGGACCGGGGGTCTTATAAGAGATTGAGCCCGTGGTTGTGTCATGATATTTCGTTGGAGGGAAGTCATGGTGATTGGTGCCATATGTATGGAGATTCTGGAAAGTGTGATGCTGTGCATGTGCTTGCCCGGCATTGGACGGATTTCCAGCTCCTGTTGCGTTCGTATCCCCAAAGAATTGGGTACTTGGTAAATCCGAAGCGTGATTATTAGAGGTCCAGCTTGGAGCTGATGCGCTATAGAGGTTGCATTGGTCAAGTCCATTTGACAACCGAGCACCACATGGGTATGCGGCGGGATTGGCATCGAGATGCCGAGGATACATTTCAATCGGTGGCTGGTTTCTTAAAACTAACGGTGGCAGCTCGATGGTACGAGGGGCAGGTATCTGGTCGGGTGGAATAGGAGGAGCATTGTTCTGCGAAGCCGCAGCCGCAGCCGCTGCTCTTGCACCGCTCCTCTTCCTCCAGCCATTTATCTCCTTCTCCTCTAGCATCAACTGCATCTGGTAGTCTTGCAGAGCATGATTGCCGGGCTGACCGGTCCGTTCGGAGCCTCCAGAGGCTGTATACGGATCATAGTAGTCCTGCAAAGAATGATTGCCATTCGGGGCGGCCGGTCCGGAAGCCCCAGAACCTGCGAGCCTCTGGTTCTGCTGCTTGAGAAACGTTAGCAGACGTTCGTAGTCCGACTCCCATACACCAGGCACAGGATCCTGGTAAGATTCTGGGGTACGGGAAAATACCCGATCAAGGCCGCAACTCTTCATCCATGCCTGTTCCAACCTCGCCAGCTGCCACCTCTTTTTGCTCTGTGCCTCCAAAACGTAGAGTTGTTCTTGATACGATAGCGTGTGTGAAGGACTTACAGAAGCAGATGCAATAGCTCCTTCTCTCCCATCCTGGTCAATTCTTTGCTTTAGAGTCAGCTTTTTGTTCTGTAGCTCCAAAAGCTTCAGCTGTAGTTCGTAGTCCTGGCCTGCAATACGTCCAGGCTGGGCCGACTCGTCCAAAACATGTTGGATGAAAATGTCCAATTGTCCAGCGTACTCTCGTCGACCTGCCGGGTTCATCGACTCGATGAATCCATGAAATTGACTCTTTGGCCTCTCAGGTTGACCATTGTTATGTCCCAATGGCGGCGTTGGTGGAGGCTCATTCTGGCTGGGATCTCGAGCTATCCCTGCTTTGAGGATAGGTCCGGGTCGTTCCGATATAGTATGATCTGCGTATTCATACTCCATGTCGGAGGGGATTTCATGCTTGAGTGTAACCATCTTGGCGGGATGTTCGTTGCGGGGAGATTGGTCTAACGTTGGATGTTTGGTTTCGTTTTAGAGCAGGGAGATGCGGCTGTCGTGAGAACCTTAAAAAGAGGCTTAGATTCAGAAAAAAAGATGGATCTTCGTATGATCAACACTCCACAAAATATCGAGATGTACTCTGAGAAAATGGGAGAGGATGAAGAATTGTTTGCGTGAAAGATGAGAAGATAAAGGTTGAACCCGTGAGGCAGACGCCAGCCTGATTCAAGGCAAATCAGCTGAAGGCATGGGTCGCAACGAGAACCACAAAGGCTACGCCACATATCACGAGATATCTCAATCTCAAGATTGAGCATTTGGGAAGATCTTGTATGAGATTCATCGTGAAGTTTGTTTTCGAAGAGAGAACGTCCATGCGGAGCCGATGAGACGAAGTTGAAGGACCATGCAGCCTATCCCCAAAAGGGGTCGCACGTGATATGGCTTTGTTTGCTAACCCTGGGGAAAGCAAGACATCTTGACTCGTTCTCGAAAAGGCATAGACGATTCATACAAGAAAGAAGACATGCATAAATCTTTCTTCACGTTTCAAACTTCCTCTCGAATCGCCCACCGTCAATACCCCTGCAAAAGCCAGTCCATCGCGTCAAAGCGGAAGATCTACAAACATCGCGTAAGGAAGCTCATGTTTCAACCCCACAATCAGATCACCCACCACTCGTAGATCGTCCAGATGAAAAGCCTTCGACACAGTTTGTGTCAAGTCTTGGCATCTGAATCTATGCTTTGGGCACAAGCTGCGGCTCAGACGCCTTCCGTTACTCGAAATAGTCCTGACAGACACGCTCAGTGGGCCAGACTCTTCACCGAAACTGTTCGCAAGAATTCTATCCTGTAAACAGTGTTTGCAGGCTTCAGACCAGGTCTCAAGTGAGAACAGACATTCCAGATAGTCAACAGCCGCGTCATCTTGAGTATGGTGCAAGTGTCAACGGGTGGCTCGAGAGAGAATGGCACTTTGAAAGTCCCGGCATCAGAAACTGTCAGTGACAGCCTGACGTGGCCCGTCTGTCACATCGAACATATATCTTAGTTGTGTTCCTCCAATGTAGCTCAGTCTTGGCAGCATTCCAGTTTTTCAGTTTCCTCCATTTTCATCTTCTGCATTTCTCGTCGTCTTTCGGCTGGCCCGCTTACCTTCATTGTTTAATCTTTTCAAAATATATCTTTAACACCTCAAAAACAATTCATCATGCAACTCCAATCCGTCCTTCTCTCCCTCTTCCTCGCCACCGCGGTGGTTGCTAAAGGCGATGCCAACAAAACCCTCTCGACCGCTGGCGAATGCAAGCAAATGAAGCAGCTCAACAACCTCGTCGAGCTCGCCGCCAATACCACCAAGCTCGACAAAGTCACAAAGGGCAACGCCACCAAGGCTGCTGAAATCCAAGCCAAAGCCTCCACCGCTTCCACCGAACTCTCAACCTTGCAATCAAACACCACCTTGATGTCCGCATGCGCCGTCATCAACGCTGCCCAAGACGAAGAAGACCAATGCCAAGAGACCTTCATACTCCAAAAGTTCGTCGCCTTCGCCGCGAACACCACCGCCGTCTCGGCCGCCACCAAAGACAACGCCACCAAAGCCGCCGAGATCCAGACCAAAGCCTCTGCTGCTTCCACCAAGCTCGCAGAACTCACTTCAAACTCGACTTTGCAAGCCGCTTGCCCTGCTGTTGCCCAGAAAGATGAGTGCAAGATAATGAGTGGATTGCAGAAGTTTGTCGATGTGGCGAATAATCAGACCAAGTTGGATAAGTTGACCAATGGAAATACGACCAAGGAGGATAGTATTAAGGCGAAGGCGGCAATAGCGCAAACGAAATTGACGGCGATGATGAGCAATAGTACTTTGGTCAGTGCTTGCCAGTCGTTGATGACTAGTCAGGATGGAACGACGACCTCTCAAGCAGCTGCTTCTTCGAGCTCAGCTGCTGCGAAGAAGAGTGCGGCTGTGATAGTCAAGGGCACGAGTGCTGTTGGTGCCGTCTTCTCAACGATGATTGTTGTAGCGATGGGGATGTTCATGTTGTAAGGAGTGAGAGGGTATCATAAGGGTGGCTTGGTCTTTCGCCAGGGCATTGTAAATACAAAATGAGTTGCTTTCTTTCTCTTCAGCTGCAATTCAAAACACATTCGTTGCATTGCCTGCCATGGTTCGACCTTGTTATTTCCTGTTTTCAACGTGCTTGGTAGGCTAGCGGCCAATGCTTGGGAGTCTATTGGGAGATGGATTTCTTGTGTCGTTGCTGCAGTCTTAAGTGTCACTGATATCCCCATTCGACCCAACCAGTCGGCTGTGCCTCACCTTTATTCTTCGTCTTATAAATATCCTTTCTTGTTTCCACAATTTCAGTTTTGAGGACGTTGAAGTTTGAAGAAGCCGTATTCTGACTGAGAAGTTGGATTTTGGGGAGGTTCAATTTTGGAGCATGTGATCAAGGCATCACGTGAATTCCTACTAGGAACTCAAAATCCGGAAGCACTTTGAGAGTCCTTCAGTTGACACAAAACTATCTCGCCTCAATACAGCAGCAGATGAAGTCGTGATTCCCTCGAAGCGTATATTTCAATGTTCTCGTTTCTGCAAAGGCCACCAAGCGTGGCCAACGCAGAAGAGCCCCGCCTGACGATTGGAACAAAAGTCTGCTTTGCGAAAAGACAATATTTGGAAGCCACAGTCTTATCGGAACTTGGGACAAGAGAATTCAGAGTCCGAGATGTGGAATCTAGCACCTGGTACGAGATGTCATAGGCCGTGCAACTGCCGATTGGTGGGGTTGTGATGCATATATTGGGGGCCGTTGTTGCCTACAAAACACATCACCTCGCCTTATTTCAACCACGTCCCGATTATCTTTGCTCTTACATTTTCTCATAATGCCACATTGGATCTGGTGACCACCCTCAATTCGATAATTCAGTAGACGAAATGGAGGGGGTTAAAGATAAGCGGTATTCCTGGGAGCCTTGGTTGCAATCAACACATGCCATAAATGACGGTACTGCAGTCATTGCACACGAAGCCTTGTACGATGACAGAGAATTTCCGACCAGATATCTCACCATCCGACCTCGTGACAATTACGGCACGAACCCTGATGTTGTCGACGGGCTCTGTATCTTGTGTCGCTGGATGCTCGATCATCTACGTTTTGTCGCTGATCATCGCAAAAAGCCACATGTGGTATCTGACAGAGAACTCGAGCGTTGGGGCATAAGTATCGAGCATTGGCCCTCAACTTTGCCCCTGGTTCAAGCTGCTGCTGAAGGGTGTAGGCTATGCGGTATGATACTGTCGGCTTCTGACTATACTCGCCCCACAAAAGCCGACGAGTGGCCTTTGAAGATGGACTTCTTTTTCTGGGGTTTCGGAGAATTGAAACTGGGTGTATATTGGGAGAGTGAGGAGGAGGGA
>FJOG01000010.1:1081741-1100438 GCA_900073065.1 Phialocephala subalpina
GGAGGAGGGGGGCTTACTTGACCGCCGATACAAGTCTTCGCTTGAATTTTATCCTGTAAACGATGCCGGTACGTGAAAGCTGACTCAACGAAAATACATTCGAAAAGCAGAAGGCTAAATAATAGCAGAACTCGAAGTCTCAAAGTGCTTAATAGATACTCGACAATTCGGGGACGAGACTCAGATCCTTGATCTTGCAATTCAATGGCTTCTCCAGTGTGACAGCGAGCATGCTCTTTGCAGTGCAGCAATTGAATAACTCAAACTGCCAACAAGACTGCTTGAGGTTAATCAAGGCGCTCTGAGGCTTCGAGAAACACTTGATATACCCAAGAATAGTAAATATGCCACTCTCAGTCACTGCTGGGGCCCCGAAGGAGTTGATTTTAAACTTACGAAGGAGTCATTTGTGGATTTCCACGTCAGCATCCAATCAGAATCATTATCCAAGACGTTTCAAGAGGCAGTTACTATTACGAGGAAGCTGGGAATCCACTATCTCTGGATTGATTCCTTGTGTATCATACAAGATGATCCAGAGGACTGGCGAAAAGAATCAGTCACCATGAGCGAGGTGTACGGCAATTCCTACGTTACCATCGCCGCAGCCTCTGCAAGAAATGGGAGTGAGGGATGCTTCATTCGTAACAATTCGAGAATCCATAGAGTCCACATCAAAGCCAAAGGTTTGAAGGGTGGAAAAGAAGATTTTCAAGCAATAGAGGTTTTTCCGTCTCATGTTGTTGTGAAAGCTATATGCAACAGCAATTTAGCAAGGCGAGGGTGGGCTTTGCAGGAAAGTATCCTTTCGCCTCGAACGTTATACTTCAGTGATAAACAACTGTTCTGGGAATGTAACACGCAGCTCGCTTGTGAGAGCTTTCCCCATGGTGCCCCCACGGGTGTGATGACTCTGGGGCATGTCGAAAAAGGTCACTTGTCTGATCAATGGGACAGAATTATTGGGCATTACACCGATTGCCAATTAACCAAACGCCGCGATGTACTGGTAGCAATGTCTGGTATCATCAAGAGGTTGGAAAAAGAGAGGCAAGATACATGTGTCGCTGGAATTTGGAGAAATGACGCCGAAGGCCACCTTCTCTGGAAAAGACGTCTGGAACAAGTATGGGAGGAGGAGACATTGTACACAGCGCCAACTTGGTCATGGGCCTCATCTCCAGGCATTGTAGAATTGCCAGTGGTCTCGGATAGCCGACCACTGCGCGATGACGTTGAGATATTAGACATGAACATTGTCCCAGTCGGAGAAGATCGTCTAGGGGAGCTTCGCGGCGGCTCACTTTCGATAGCATGCCGAACACTAATACTTGCGAAAGTGTTGTTCCAAACGGAAGAGAATAGTGATTACGGATCTTTCAAAGTGGTAATCTTTGAGCTTCCGACCGAAAATGTGCAGTCGGCTTGCGTCGTTTATTGGGATACAATGAAATCTGACTATACAACTGTCTTTCTCCTGCCATTCAGCAAAGAGCTGGGAGAAGATGGACTTGGTCTCGTTCTCGTTGCCACCGAAGATGCGAGAGCCCAGTATAAGAGAGTTGGTTGTTTTGGAGAGTTTTCGGACCCAGGCTCGCCCATCGACATCGAAGAATACGCTCTGAGAGATCCTGTCAATTTGAAAACTGTTATCGAGGATCTTGGTAATCGAGCGATAGAGGAAGCGTTTGCAAGTTTTGTCAGCCACGGAACTGAGAAATGGGGCGTGATTAAGATCATATAATGTACTGTTTTGTGATCTATCAAGCAGTATCAAAGAGCTGAGAGAGGCGAGTCTCAGGGAAGTGACATGGCAAGCTTGGGGTACTCAGAATTTTCGACCCCCGCCCGCCCCCCTTCTCGGTCACTAGTAACTGTACAAACAAGTAAGCGACAAATCTAAAGTACAGGTCATAATGACTCAGGCACTCAACTATAAATATACAACAAAAATATTATGCGAAACCACTTCTCGAATCACAATGCGTTTGATGGAAAGTTGTCTCAAATCGTAGCACTTGCAATTCACAACTATCTCAACTTATAACACCTCCAATTCTCCTTTTCTCAAACCCGAAAACCTCAAATCGCATAACCCTCAAATATTACTACATCCAAAAGCGATATCCCCCTCGGGTGAGAAGAACATCGGCCATGTTGCCAATTTGCAGACTAGCAATCGTATCCACAGATCCGAACAGCTGTACTATGATCTTGGATGACAGGCCTCGGCATCACTTGACGCTACACTTGAACAGGTTCACAGGCTGGTGAGAATTCCAGAAATTGGCTTCTGACTGTCGGCAATGAAGGATGAAATGCGCATGAAATGCAAGAAAGAAGCACCAGGGGCACACAGCGAGCCTGCGTTCGTACACCCTGCAGACACCAAACTGTCCCGGAATGCCTGAAGTATCATAACATGGAGCGGCAAATGGTCAATTGGGCTTCTTAGACACTATGATATGTCCTTCTTCCGCCTCCGTGTTTTAACATCCTCTTCATCTTCCTTGGACTTCAGCAGTATGGGATCTGTCTCTTCTGCTTTCTCGTCATCGGCTCCGACGACCCAGGTATTCACAATCTCCTTAACCTCTTTCACCTTCCTCTCCTCTTTCTTCGCCTCTCCCACGCGTCTAATGTAGCCTGCATACACCACCACCTCAGCAACACCAACCAACATACTGCCACTCATACTCAAAGCAAGTCTCGCCGGAGTGCTCCACCACCTCGCTGCAATCCATATTCCAGCAGCACAAGCAACAATACTGATCAAGACATTGAAAACGAGAGCCATCTGCCGGTCGATGTCTGCGTATGTAGTACCGTCATCGTCAGGGTCTGATGTGTGTATAGACTGGTAGCTGACGGGGAATGCATGGGCGGCAGATGCCATTGGGAAGCGTTGGGCGAAGGTCTCCATTGGGGGAGAAGGGTTGGTCATTCGTTCGTAGGAGCGGGCTTCTTCTTGGCGGCGGAGATGGGCCATGAGAGCTTTGTATTCTGAGGTCTATGATCGTTTGGTCAGCATTGATTCTGTGGCTGTATCCGTTCTACGACTAACAGGCTCTGCTTTCTTTGGAGGCGGAGGTGTATATATTCTTGATCCCTTAAGCAGAACTTCGAGTCGACATGGCTCCATTCTTCGTTCTTTCATCTGCTTCGAGAGGTCCACCACCTGCCCATGCGTGATTGGGTTCCCAATCTTTGGACTATCCAGTGTTGGCTGGTCAGACTTGGCCTCTACTCCCTTTTCTGCCAGAAATAACTCTTCATGCCCCTTATTTTCTGCATCTGCGGTTTCGTTCTTGGTGCCTTGCTCCTTAGTATTCTGAATGTTATCCTCTGTATGTGGTGACGTCGTACCGGAACTTTGAAATTCTTGGGGCTTCGGGCTCTGGATCTTCTCCAGAGCCTCCACCATCGATGCTGTTATGGTAAGTAGCACCATGTTGTCGGATTCATCCCATCTCTGGCGGTGTTGTGATGTTTAGGTGACAGCTTAAAGCTTATCGCTTGCAGTTGCCTCGGTGTTTCTGCTGACCGACATTGGTCTAGTCTAGCCGAGTATATTTTTTCGGGAGTCGACGGCTTCAACAATTTCACCTCCAGCTTCCAGTACGCCATTGTCTTCCATGGTCCTGTCGACGTTCCTTCGAGCTTGAAATCAATACTACCAGCTTCAGATGTTTCGATTTTCGCATTAGTACGAATAAATTTCATTCAAAAGGGAGGAGTTTGGGGCGATGAACATCCGGTCGAATCGAGCTTCGATGCTTCTTAGAAGAGCCCCAACATCGAGCTCACAGCTGTTTTCGACATGTTCTAAGTGTCAATTGGCTTCGCAGAGGCCACAGCTACCTATTGCGACTACACATCACCCTGCTCGAAGGAGGCAGTCTGCCTGGGTACAAGCAGTCTCTGTTGCCTCCAATGTCCTCTCGAATGCGACATCTCGCGCAGCAAGCAATGGAGACGTCAGCGTGGATCCGTTGCGGATGGTGGCCAAGGAGATGAAGTTCTTGACGGGGAATATAAGACAGCTTTTGGGCTCCGGACATCCGTCACTCGACACAGTGGCGAAATACTATACACAGGCGGAAGGAAAACATGTGCGACCTCTTCTTGTGCTTTTGATGTCAAGAGCTACATCTCTCACACCAAAAGCTCCAAGATACGGCGGCCAACAGAGTTTCGCGGATATTGACAATCCTATTTCGCCTATGTCAATACTTTCAGACGTCAATCCCTCGATACCTTCGAATAATCCGATAACCACCCAGACCCAGACTTCGTGCCCGGCAAGCGAGACCGACATCCTGCCTTCCCAGAGACGGCTTGCAGAGATTACAGAACTGATTCATACTGCTTCGCTTCTGCACGACGATGTCATCGACCACTCCGTTTCGAGGCGCGGAGCTCCTTCAGCAAACCTCGAATTCGGGAACAAGATGGCAGTACTGGCAGGAGATTTCCTTCTGAGTCGAGCTTCAGTAGCTCTGGCTAGATTGCGGGACGCTGAGGTCACCGAACTACTTGCCACTGTCATTGCGAATCTTGTGGAGGGAGAGTTCATGCAATTGAAGAACACAGCTCGGGACGAGAAGAACCCCGTTTGGACTGAAGAAACGATCAGCTACTACCTCCAGAAGACATATCTGAAATCAGCGAGTTTAATATCGAAGTCTTGTCGAGCTGCGGCGCTGTTGGGAAGATCGGATGCTCCAACTGTCGATGCGGCGTATCTGTATGGGAAGAATTTGGGTCTGGCATTCCAGCTAGTGGATGACATGTTGGACTATACGATTAGCGAAAAAGAATTGGGCAAGCCGGCTGGTGCGGATTTGGAGCTCGGTCTAGCTACTGCACCTCTTCTTTTTGCGTGGAAAAATAACAAGGAGTTGGGGTTACTTGTGGGAAGAAAGTTCTCTCTGGAGGGCGATGTTGTGAGGGTATGTTTTGTCCTTTCAACCCCTTTTTTCGCATCTCACTAAAATGATTCCAGGCACGAGAGTTGGTTCTACAAAGTGACGGGCTCGAACAGACCCGTGCACTAGCGGAGGAATATGCAAGCCGAGCTATTGACTCAATCAGCTCGTTCCCGGACTGTGAAGCAAAGGAAGGCTTGGTAGATATGGCTATCAAGACGATAAAGCGAAGGAAGTGATGTGACTGCTGTTACACTTGTACAACCTCCCCTTATATTGGCAAAGTTCTTGCCCTGTATAACGATCTGCATTGGGATATCGGTATAGACGATTGTATTATATGGAGACTCTCAACCTGTAATTGGAGAAAAGAGAGCAAGATAGACGTTCCATGAAGTACAAAAAGCCATTTGCTTTTCCTCTGATGTAATCCCAGAGTTTATGCCTCCAATGTGAATCTCCCTTGAGGCGAATTTTGACACTCCTCATGATATGAAGTAGATGTGTGGATTGGCTCCCGTAAAATAAGCAGAGAACATCAAATTCCTTAATTCCAAGTTCATGCGTCTAAAACTTGCAAGAATATCTGCTCACTCGCGAGCTCACTCGGCAAGCTCAGGGGTAGTGGGTCACATGTGGAGGGGCCGTTAGCGTGTCTTTTTGTACGCGACTTCAACTTCGCGTCAACAAGAAACATTTTCTTCCTCGCCGCGCTCATGGATAATCCACGCAACACTACGTTCGAGCAGTGTTAGTATCAGACGTCAATCTTACAGAATGGTGACGGCGACAGGTAAACGAGGGTAAATTTCTACAACATGCATCCCAATCATCTTGCTGACGAACATGTTTTCCAGTCCCTCCAACCTCAAGACGTACTCTCGACGCGTCAATGGCAATTCAGAGGAACCTCCTACCAAAAAAAGACGTGTCGAGGAGTCTCCAGCTGTGGGAAATGCTGCCCCAGCTGCTCAGATCAAGAAATCGTCGATAATGAGCTTCTTCAAACCTCTTCCGCCATCGTCGATTCAGAATTACTTCAAACCTCTGCCACCGTCCTCCAGTCCTCCGCCTCAGTCGCCACTCCCGTCCTCAGATGCCGCGGAACCTCCCTCTACACCGCCATCATCTCCTCTCTCTGAGCCATCCTCTCCAGCGCTATCGAAGCCTCAGAAGAAACGGCGACTCACGACGCGACCAGTGCTACAACCAATTGACGAGAATGCTCTACCACGCGCTGAGAAGCCCGAGAAGAGCAAGGAAGCCAACAGCAAACTTTCGCAGATGCGACTCGACCTCGGTCAACAGGTATATGAAGAGTGCTCAGTCTGCCATTACTATTACGATCGCAGCGACCCTACCGATCGAAAAGCACACGACAAATACCACGATTTCCACACCAATAATGTCCAACCCAAAACCGAAGATTCAAAAGTCGTGTTATGGGAGCAGAACATCGACCAGGAACACCACTCCATCCGCGTCATTTCTCGGACGTCATCAGCGGCACTGAAAGAAGGATTCGTGGACGCATTCTCGGCTACATATCAAGACATGGGAGGAGAAGGAATCGACGAGCAAAAGCTCTGGTCCGAGATCAAGAACCCCCACAACGTTACAGATCGCAAGGTCCCACGACACAAAGGATACATGTACCTAATTGATCGTCGACCCGTCAGCATCTTACTCGTCGAGCGCATCAAATCCGCGATATTCTTCCCGTTCAAGGACACATTAGAAGTAGAAGAAGGAAAAGAACAACCCCAGGATCTATGCAAGATGTCGGTGGATAGGATATGGACTCGGTCAAGCCATCGACGAAAAGGCCATGCGACGAGATTGGTGGATACGGCAAGGTCGAATTTCATTCCGGGATTGAAGCTAGGGAAGAGAGATGTGGCGTTCACGTCTACGACGCAGGATGGAGGGAGGTTTGCGAGGTCTTACTGTGAGGGCATATTTGAGGATGCGGAGTACTTGATGACTTTGTCATGATGGGTTGGAGTATGGATGGGTGCATTTGTATACGATACCCCTGCATTATTGGCGTTGGGAAGGAGGAATAGGATATTTGCATTGTACCCCGCTTGATTGGGCCTTTTTGCTTACAATTAACAGGCTTCATGGATCCCACCTCTCGTACCTATTATTCTAGAAAGTTGGTAGGCTGTCATGACCCTTCAAACCCTCCGTATACGTCGGAAGCTTCCCTCCTTGAACCTCAAAATCCACACCTCCTCACCACACTTCCTAAGAACCTCCACCTATTTCTCTCCCGCTTCTTTCCCCGCAAATTCCCTTAAAGCCGGCGCTCGTCCCAATTCCCACATCCTCTTCGAGCGTTCCCTGGCCCTTTCGCTGTCCGGCTTTCCGAGTCCCTGAAACCTATCCGTTATAGTCACGTTCGTCGAGATGTTCCCTCTCGCCACTACGACTTGCATATTGTACCACAACTCACTAGGTTTTGTAGTTTTTAGTAGCTGGGTTAGCAGCTCAGTTTGGTCTTTCTTCACCTGGAATTTTGTCCTTCGTTCGCAGTTTCTACATCCTAGACGACGGGCCCAGTGTGCTACGGACGCATGAACGGAATATGGCAAGATTCCGGAAGCAGAGGCGAGTATGGAGGCTGGGGCAGCGCTCATCGCGCTATGAAAGGGGTCATGTTCACGATAGTCGGAGATCTTGAGGTGGATGCAGTGGGATAGAGAGGTGAGGAGTGTGTTGGTTTGGTGCTGGGTGTATTACAGCGGCCAGAGAGCAAAGGAAAGAATGGAGTTCATGGCCGGCACGTTTGGAACGATGGCTATCAGCGTAAAAATATGAAGAAGTCGAAGGTGATGTAGCACTTGAGTAAGGGTAGGTTTGGTGTTGTTAAACCATGGTTCCCTAATCAGCGACAGCCACCGTCCATTATATAATGACGAGCACGCGCAGCTGGCTCCCTTCGCAAACCACCTCCAGACATCTCGAACTTCGGGGTGGAATAATTTGAAGCAAGGACATGCCTCTACCATCTTTCTCAAATCCACATCGCTTCCCATCCCCTCTTAATCAACATGTTGGTCAACCTAGAACCTCCACGTTGCGACGTTCGATGCTTCTCCAGAGCAGACAAAGAACGAGATGTATGAACTCTCCAACATACTACTGATGTTCTTCCTGGTACTGTTTTGTGTCATGGTGTGTTGGCTACACTTCCAATGCCAACTAGAAAAGAAATGGCAGCTCAGAATATTGGCTAGAACGCCAGTAGCGGAGAGAGATGCGAAGTTGGCAGAATTGTGTCGTGAGGCTGGTGTCGAGTTTCCTACCTTCATAGAGGATCAGGAAAGTAAGGGGGAGGATGAAGAGGTTGGAGAATGAAGTTTCGACGAGATGAAGGAGAAGTTCGCTTGGCCTCCTTTTTCGCAGGTGTGGCATGCAACTTGAAGCTTTGGAAAGCAATAATTATATCCCACGAATTCAGGAGCATTGAGAGACACGAGAAAGTAGATTCCTGAATTCTCGGGTGCGAGCATCACCACGAACACGACACGAGATATCAGACCTGGAGGATGATCGAACAAGACTGACAGGAGGAGTAGCATCCACTGCGATAGGATCCCGAGCTCTTGGAACATTTGAAGGCTGCTCCAAAGCCTCATAAAATGAAGGAGTTTCATAATATGGCCATACTGCACACCAAATTGTATCACTTCGAGAATCGAAACAGCTCTAATGAGATTCGGAACCTTTTAGCGCGCCAAAGCGTTTGCCTTCTTGGTACTTCCAAATATCGAGACGTATGAGAACAGAGTGGAGGGTGGGGGGGGGGGGGGGGGGGACGAGTCGAAAGAGAGATCCTAATGTCCATTCTGTTATGGTACACTCTGGTGAGCTTTCAAGTCTGCAACTTCGAGTGGATGCATTCGAGTTTGTGGCTTCGAGGATTCAGAGGAGCCGACCTGTCAACACCTTTGCTCCCTATCCCGTCGCCTTCGTCTGTCGGGAGACTACGACAGGCGGAGGTCTGAAACTCGGCGTACGACTGGGCTGATTGGGATCAGGAGATGAATATGCCCGCGACTTTGGTATATTGTTGTGTTTTGGAATATCATGATCTGAACGTTGATATAAGAGCGAAGAACAAGGTTCTGCCAAACGCGAAGGTATTGGCTACTAACTACAATCGCCGCATCGAGCCAGAGAAGATCCCAGAGCACAACAATCCGATGTGAATCGAGTGGATCGATATGGAAGCATAAGATTAAAAATGCCTCCAAAAGAGGTCAGGGAGGCCTGGATTGCTAGAAAGACCAGACTTGAAAGTCCAGCAACTCGAGGAGCCCTTAAACAAAACGGCACCTAGCAGGTACATGTCATCGATTGAACGACTCGAACCAATATGCGGAAACCCTTTCAGATTGCGTCGAGTTCACCACATAGCCTCAGGTCAAGATCCCACGAGTTTCAGGGGATTTCTGGTGTATGTACAGAACTTTAACTTGCAAGGTTTGAAATGGTATTTACCTCGATGGCACGATGGGTTGCGAGTTCACGAAGGCTTCAATTTCAACAATATGCACTTGGAAGTTTAACAGCTCGAGGGAGTTTCTGGTATTCCGTCCTAGAACAATTAACTGCTTCCCAGACTAACCTTGTTGCGGTTTCCAAAACGTCTATTCAATGACCCAAGGATGCTGCGTCATTCATGGGTAGAATGTGCGCAAATTTTCAAAGAGTTGAACAGAGGCGTGAATTAGATGTTGTAGATGCTGCAAAATGAGACATTTGAAAGTCCTGCAACTTGAGGGGCTCCCAGAGGAGCAACGCAGAAGAACTCTCTTGACTGGAATAAGATGAGCACGCGGAGACCTACCAGACTAGGTTGCGGTCGCCAAAAATGAGAAGTTCAATGTCCCTCGAGTTCTAGTACATTCTAGAGCTCGGAAAATCTGATGCTCAAGACTTCAGATGTGTCCATAGGATGTAAAGAGTTATCCGGACCCAACCACACGCACTTGAAAGTCCCGCAACTTAAAGGACTTTGCAAGGATGATAGCAAATGGAGACGAAAAGACTGAGTTTACCGGTCGCGGTATTTAATAATGCGAAACTCGATTGTCCCGCGAGGTTTGGTATAATGGAGTGCACTGAAGATATTGATTTATGAAACTTCAGATGTCTTCACCACTATTGGTGTATGGATTCGTGACCGCGTGCTTTCAAAAGTCTGGCAACTTGATAGAGAAGTTCCATCGAAGTCAAAGCACACGCAAAGGCGTTCCCAAACAGCATTGCGATCGCCAAAAAGTGCTCGATTGGGAGGATGTCCCACGAATTCAGCAACGTTCTTGATTGATCACATTTCAGATGTGTCTGTGTTTTGTGAGACTCCGGGGAAGGAGATTTGTGACGAATTCTTCACACATCAGTCCAAGCTCGTCCAAGCTCAACGGGACGACATCAAAAGTCCGGCAAGCTCAAGGACTTTCACACTTGACAACCAACTCTTCAAGGCATGTTGAATGGTATGGCGTCGAGACTGCTGTTATGAGGTCCCCAGAATTGTGAAAACATCAATTACAATGTCCCTCTCCTGCCAGGACATCGTCATGCTGCCAAAATAAACTTTCGGCTGTCTCCTTATCAGTGGTGGTCTGTGCCCCTTGAAGACGAACCATAGGAGAAGGCACCGAGAATCCCGACGCGCGACGACGACCACAACCTCAAAGCCTCAATGATCGAACGACAATCACCGTAGCAGTCTGGGACATTGAAGTGGCACGCATCTCATCGCCATGTCTGCAGACTTCCCCAGCTCCAATCCCTTTAGGCGGAAAGCCGCAACGCCAGCCCCTCCTCAAGACAACCCCTCCAACATCCATCATGTTGCCTATGAAGCTCCAGATCCTCAACCAGCGCTCCTTAGCCTCGATAGTATAAACGTACCGAAGAAGGTCACGAAGAAAGTACGCGTACAATCTCCTCCGCCGCTCTCCCCGTCGACTCCGTCCTTACCAGACTCGGCCTCCACGATTGGAGAAGAGAACTACTCCTTCTCTGCCAGACCTCCTACGCCACCAATACCCCACGATGACGACCCCTTTGATACCGCTACGTCAGATACTTCCGAAGACGAAGAGCTTAACAAGTCCAAAGCTCCGGCAAACCCGTTCTCGAAGACCCTAGAGACAATGGAGAATCCGCAGCGAGATGTACCTACAAAATCTCCAACAAATGTTTCGAGTCCGGGGCGAGCGTCAATGGATGTGGAAGCTTTCAAGAGGCTGTTGATGACAGGGAATTCTGGGCTAGGGACATCTACACCACCTACGGCATCACAAGTCCATGTTACACACGCATTGGGAGATGGAGGAAGCAGTACAGATGCATCTTCGATATCAAGGCAGTCTATATTTGAGGCGGTACAAGAGCCTCATCCGGAGTCACCTCGAACGTCACACGAAATATCAGAGCCAGAGGATGATAGAAGGAGATTTGGAGGGGAGGCATCTTTGGCAGGAAGGAAGAAGCCTCCACCACCAAGCTCTCGGCACGGTAAGCTGATAAGGGTGGAACTACGAGATGATGCCTCAACAACCGCTCTACAATCACCTCCCATACCAGGTTCTATCACATCACAACATTACTTCAGCTCGAGTCCCCGCTCGCAGACTGACCTCAACAAACCTCTACCTCCAGCACCCAATCGCGCGAGCCATGATTTAGACCGCGAATCCATATTCGACAAAGAAGCAGCAGGCAAGACACCAGAACCACCATCCCCACCTGACACTGTACGAAGGAAAGCAGCACCAGCGCCACCACTCGCCCGACGACACAGTCAGAAGTTACCGGACTCCAAGCGAAACATCAACGACCCATCAAGACTATCTCCGAAACCCGAAGAAGAATCCTCAAGCGCAACATTAACACCAACTGAAAACTCACGACCGCGATCAGACAGCGGACGAGCACCTCCACCACCACCATCTCGACGAATTGGCTCAGTACGGCACAATTCCTCACATAACTTGCCATTATCCTCGCCGTCTACGGTCTCTCTCCCTTCTCCGCCCCCAGTGCGAGGTTCGTCCCGCTCGATATCAGGAGGGAGGCCGCCGTCCGTCCACAGTATGGATCTCTCCTCCAAGCATAAATCCGGAATGCCGCCGCCTCCGCCTCCGCCCCACCGGCACGGAAGAACGAGTTTTGATGGACAAAGTCCCGGGGACTCGAGGAGAACGAGTGGAGATTATCCGCGGCGGAGCATGGATAGCGTGAGGCGGGGTTCCGCTGCGAGTTCGGTGGTCTTACATTTGCCGGAGGAGGCGGCGGAGACCGAGACGGGGGCGGAGCGACATGATATACTGGCGGACCTGAGCAAGCTCCAAGCGGAAATCGATGCGCTCCGGAATCAGGCGGGAAAGTAGAGGGGAAGAGACATGCATAGAACTGGTGGAATGGCTCCCTCAATGTTCCACAGGAGCTGGGACATTCAGGGAGCCTTCTGAGAAACGTTCATACGAATTATGTATTTAGGACGACATGGGAATGATATCAAAATCGATTCACAATGAACCTCCCGACTTGGGACATTGAAAAGTAATAAAGCGATAATTATTGCCAACCAGGACTTAGACCTAGTGTATACCTTAACGTTTGGCTTTGAAAGTCCCTCCCACCTTGTGACAAGGGAGAGCCACAAGCATCAGCTTACTTAAGCGCATTTTTCGACTATTAATTCTCAATCTTGAATCCTGAAAGTCCCTCCTGGCTAAAGACATTGAAAGGCAGTATACAAGCATGGCACAAACTGGCTCACTCGAGCCAGTATTCACCGAACAACTCATTCGCGATCTGAAAGTCCTACCCAACCCAGGACATTAAAACCCAAAAAATAAAACACAATTTCCCAAACGTGAAAAAACGCGTACCCCCTATTCAACCTCGCTTACGCTCCTCTTCACCGCCACGAAGGGTCACAGCGGTGGCTTGAACATTCAGCGTCGGGACCGTGTATACCGGTTTCAAACTGTGTTCTTGTTTCCTCGGAGGTCTGTTCGCTTTCCCGTTCCGTATGTTCTGTGCTCTTCCCGGCCCCGTCTTACCGTATTGTTGCTCGGTCGTTGGAATCAAGGACCGGGAAGTGGGGAAGGAAGGATGCTAAGGAACAGGGAGCGAGATGCGGAGAGTTTGTGGCGTCAAATGATGTGTCTGTTCTTGGTCTGAGGGTTTGGGAATTGGGATTTTTTTTAGGGGGGGGTTCTTGGAGTGGGTCGAGATGTGATGAGAGAGGGTACCGGTGTTTGGATGTAACGTGTGTTGCGATCATGGTCAAGCATCTGATGAAGTTACGGAATTAGAATCTGGGAGTAAGGTTGTCGGGAGCATGGTGCGACCAGGACCCGTTGCGGGCAGGAGTCAACTGATCAAATGATCCGTTCTTTCCCCAAACTTTCTTTGAACTTTAATGCTTCGTGGTTGGGTTAGGACCTCGAATATTGGTACCCGCATGATTGCATTGAGTCCCGTGCTGTGATCTGGTCTTTTGCTTGAACTTTGTTTGGTTTCCTTGATTGTGCGTTTGGTCCCTGATCTTTGGTGATATGGGTTTAGGATCTTGGTTCCTGTCTTGTGTCTTGTTCCTGGGTTTGCAATCCGTGCTGAATGTTCCAAGGTGTTCTAACATTTTGTTGAGCCGAAGGTACCCACATTCTTATTCCAACCTTGAGTTTTGAGTTTGGGGTACCTGATGATCGGAACATTGGATCCGAGAAGGGAGCCTTGAGTGCTGTCGCATCGATTGTATGCATGAATTGATGTTGGAGCTGAAGTTCTCGTCCGGTTCTCACAAAGTCCAAATCGCAAGGTGTTGATCAGCTGGACTGATCTCGAGATCTAGACTAGACTTTGAAATCTCTGGTAAGTGGCGTTCTTGTGGACTGACTTTGATGAACCTTTTGATCTTGAACTCTTGGTTCGAACTTTTAACTTTGATCTCTACCGAACTTTCACTTCTTGGCATCCGGTAGTTCCTAAACCTTAAACTCTTGTCTTAAACTCTCGTCTCGGGATTTGGAAACTCAAAATTTGTTCCTGAAAACGGGATTCGAAGTTCGAATCCTTGATCTCACCGTCCTGGGCCGCGTGTTCATTGGAATTGAAGCTGAATACTCAATTGGGCACGGAGAAGTTCTCCCATCCTCATGTCATAGAAAACTCAATATCGATCAGGTACTTCGGATCTTGAGTCTTGACACTCTCGACTTAGAGACGTTGAGAAAGATCTCCTGCAGTCCCATGTCTTTTCGTCCACTATCCAAAAAAATATATATATAAAAAAATAACGGCCCGTTACGACCAAACCCTGAACCTCGAACTTTCCCTTCGGGATTTGTATGCATTATCCTGGCCTCGATCAAGTTGATCCGGGAATAACACCGGCCTTTCCTCCATTATCAATCTATCAATCATGGTTGGACACGGACAGCATCTCCAGGCTCCATTCCCGGCCAACTTCTCGTCAGATTCTGTAAACTCCTTGTCCCTAGCAAACTCTAAATCGACCACGGTACTGCAATGCAGGATCTCGATCTCAATTGAGAAAATGCAAAATTTGAATCTGAACTTGAATTTGACAAGGATGAGCATATTTTGAAATAATACTGGAGGTCGCAAGAGCGAAATCTTAGATTCGGGATTTGGATGGGACGGAGAAACTAGCTCTTGCTCCTGCATCCATTTCGGACATGAATAATATCTCGGTCCTTTCAAGGCCATATCATTCCGAACTGAGTCGGGAGTGAGGACGTAATAATGGATCCATGAACAGGGAATAATAATAGGACCAACAACCTGTCCAGACTTGTCTCACGGGGAGGAGAGGGGGAGGAGAAAGTTTAGCTGGAAAAGGGGACGTGGAATTCAATGGAAAGAGGGGGGGGATTTACGAATCCCATGATTCGGATTGGGAAATGCAAGGACCACTGGGTGATACTGTACTTGTCAGTGAGTGAAAGTAAGTTTCGGGTTTGAGGAGAAGTGAAGTTCACACGAGTCACTGCCAGTGTCACTGTCACACGATAGACACGATCATTGGGTCGGGAGAATCTCGGCGTAACATCCAAGTGCGTTTGACGTTCACTCTTCTCAGCTTGGTTCCTAAAAGTATTCGTGGTCGTGATCACGAGCGGAAAAGTGTGGGAAGCACGAGGGAAATCGTTCGCATGAGCCCTAGGAAGACCGTTGAACTTAATTGAGCCTCGCCAATAAAGTTTGGCAATGGCAAGCATCGGAGGCGGAGATGATCTTCGCTCTTCTCTCCATGCAGGCGATCATGAACGTCAACACTCAAGTCCACTTCATCGTATCTCTCGTAAACGTGGCACGCACCCAGAATCTCATCGTTCGCCTCATGATCTCAGACCGTTGGTATGATATCACACCGTTGTCCACTTGTGGTCTGGAATTATGTGGTCCACTTAGCCGAGATTCTGCCGGATACACCGAGTACATAGTACCTCTACACAATTGAGCGGTAACCAGAACACAACTGGTAGTTCAGAGCCAGACTAACCTTGGAATGAAGCTTGCGCAGATACGAGATGTATGTGAAATGAAAATGAGATCTTTGGTACCAGTTCTTATTCGTTGGAGATCGGGAGAGATTGGGGCTGAATGAGAAGAGGAGAGGGGTAATCTGATAAGATACTGGTAGAAGGGAATGTAAAGGCACATGATGCGGAAGCGGGAGTGGGAGCTTGGACTCAGGGTTCGCATTGTGCCTCAAAGAGAGCTCTGCGTACGCGTGGCTTGGGTGCAATGGTCGTTTCTTGTGCTACGTCCCGTACAGTAATTCAAGAATGTGATGTGAAGTTTTGACCTGCAGGCACAGTATAGTAGCTTTCTAGATAGTTTTGGAGATGGTCTACACTCTACAGGGTGTAAATTTAAGGATATGGTAACAACGGTGAAGCAAAGGACTTCGATCGAGACTTTCATCGTTTCCTTCAGAATGCCACAGTAGAAAAGCAAATGCAAAAGACGATCTAGATCTGCAACCCCTGCTTACGCAACCAGCGACAATGTACTGGGTAAATGACTCAGATACCCGGTATCCGGAAGATGTAGAGCGGGAACTCCTGCTTCATCAAGTACAAACTTTGTACTCAGCTTTCAGCCCTCCCAATATGAAACATAAAGATACAAGGAAACAAGTACATGATTACTATAAATGAAAGTTTCCATACAACGCACGAGACGAGAAGGATGTTAACGATACGAGCATCGAGACTTTTGGTGTCACATTTGTCAATACTACCTCGGAGATTATTCATAGGCTTACACACCAATTTTGGTATTGTTTGACACTGTCAGATCAGCCACCAGATTCAGCTATGTGTTCGCTACCCCGCTCGTCAGAGAATCGATAGTTAAGTTATTTGGGGGCGGAGACGGACACATTCCAAAACTCAAATTCCCTAGGCTGTCAGCTATCTCGTTGAAAGTAGCCTTCTTAAGTAAAGATGCACCACGTCAGACTTACTGAAGAAACTAACAAGAGCTTGGAATTTGGAAAATATGAGACATAGCTTCGCTGAAGGATGAATGGGCTGAGACACTCAAACTTTGCGGCTGGACTGAAGAAACGACTGACTGACTGCAATGTACTGTATGTCTCGGTCCCGGCACAATCCGAGTGATGAAACCAATAGGAACGAAACGCCGAGCTTGGGAACGGCATCGAGAAACAGGAATACGTTTGGAAGCGGCACTGAAAGGGATCATCTCTTTGTTGAGGGGATGGAACTTGCTTTTGCGGAAGAGCAAGCGAAATGGCGGGTGCTGGTTTCGGAAGGCGGCAGAGGAACTGGTAGGAAACTGGACGTTGCCCTGCGCAGGGCAAGGCAGGTATGCAACTTACAGCTCATCAAACAAGTAAAGCAACTTCATTTTCTACCTTCCTTTACGATCGGAGCAGTAGTCACCCCTCCACTCTAGAGCCATGCCAGGAAACTCCCAAGCCTGGAGAAGAGGACCATCGCCAGCATGATCGTCCCGAAGATCTGTGTGAGCTTGCTGATCTTTCGTGCTACTTGTCTCCCCCCTGTAGCAGCTGTACACTTGGTATCACTTCGGTAGGAATAGAAAGTTGTGATTGAATGATTGCGTGGAAACACGGCTTGCGACTTGCGAGAACTATGAGGTTTTGGGACAATGCTGCATAAGTGTCCAGGCTAGTTCGATTCATTCAGGCAGATGACAGCGCGGCTAGCCGCAAGAGTTGAACCTTCGAGCTTGTGATTCCGTATACCGGCTACCGGCTACAAGCGAGCTAAAGAAGACCAGATCTTGGAGTGGTAGTGTGATGATTGCTTTTACGTTTCTTGCTGGGGATGTTGGTGTGTGATGTTTCTCGGAGGTTTTGATGCGAATCGATTGGGAGATTCAGAGAGGGGCCTCTGCGCTCGGACCACGATCGCTGTTGTGCATCTGGTCTCGTCTCCCCATCATTGTGCATCCACGAGATGCGTGGCACATCTCCTTTCCACGGAGTTGACGAGGCTCTTGGTTCGTTCGAGGTCGATGATTGGCCCCTTGAAAAGGGGATCTCGGCTTGGAACGAACCCAGCGAACGTCGCACAAAGACGCCGTTTAATTTCAGCCAGGGTGAACACCAATCCTTCGCATCCTTCAACTCCAGCCTTTCCCCATGATGGCGACCAGGCCGCGATCTGGACGCACTGGACTCCCCTGTCCAGTCGTACATGAACATCAGACGAGACGAGACAGGCCTCTGCCAGCAAGGATCCTGAGACGGTCAGACCGCACGAAAGAAGGCCAGGGTATTTACATCCCCAAAGACCTATTCTGCCGAACCAGGCTGATGTCGCTGGGAAAAAGGATTACGAGAAGAATGTTGGGATGAGTTCCCAAGTACGGAGGACGGTTACGATTCAAGTACACACCCCGGAAAAGAAGCGTTATGGAGTAAGAGGCTGACCCCCACGAAACGGCATAATTGATTCGGCCTCGGAATCCCTCGGAATCCCTCTTTTGGTCGCGGATAGCCCAATATGGCATTCTGGTGTGGCAGCTGCACGGATTCGCATCCATATTGGCGGACAAGTTGATGCATGAAGTTGTGGTTGAGGATATCCGTACCGTGTTCCAATTGCAGTGGTGGCGTCCGCTCCCAAGCCCGTGGTGTCTGCTAGATGACAACCATCGGGCTGGTCGGGCTGTACTTTAGTATATTCTGTGCTAGACGCCTTTGGACATTCTGGACGAGTTTCTCCACACAGCACTGAGCTGATCTGAGGAGGGCTCGGCCCAGACGGGAATGCACGAGACCACCGATCACCTTGGATCATGGAGTGGACGAGTTGTTCAAGCGTGAAGAGCTTGGGGATCGGGACGTTTCGTTCGAGTCGATGGATGTGGTTACTTTTCAAGGAGCAGCCTTGCACTACGATGCCATGCTCTGACAAATGGAGGGTATGACCCGGCAAGCACCAGCCCTCTTCACTGCCCACCTTGATCCCAAGTACCGGCGGCTACAAGCGAAGAGAGTCACCCGAGACGAGGCACAATGCCAGTTTGATACTGGATATTCGGATCATGTTCCTATCCTAGAAACGCATCCAAGGAGCTTGCAATTAATCTCGAATATCATCTCAACAGCTCCGCGGCGCAGTCAGACATCACGTTTCCTTGCCCCTGGCCACACAAGGAGTCCTCGTCATGGTGCTGGAAAGGCATGTAAATCCGGTACCGATGCCTTC
>FJOG01000010.1:1109854-1123800 GCA_900073065.1 Phialocephala subalpina
TAATTCTTATTAATTAAAAATAAATATTATAATAATATATTTTAAAATAAAATTCGAAAATAAAATTTTTATTATTAATTTTTTAAAATTTAAATATTTTAAATATATAATTTTATTATATTATTTTAAGAATATAAAATAAATATTTTCGCGAAATTTTAATATTTTATTTAAAATAATAATAAAAATAAAATAATATTAAAATTTATAATTTAATATATAAATATAAATAAAATATATTAATATATAAAAAAATAATTATATATAAATTTATTTCGATTATAATATAAAAAGAAAACAAAATAATAAAAATAATAATAAAAAGAATAACAATAAAAAATAATTATATTTTTTTAATTAAAATTTTAATTTTAATAAATTATATTTGTATTTTTTAAAGTCCCCCAAAATCTTTTTCTAATATTATTGGCCCGCTTTTTCTACTAATGGTAGTGTGGAGGGGTAAACCTCTTGGAGTCAATTCTAGTGTCTGCGAACCACATAGAAAGCTGCCTAAAGAATTAAGAATACAAGATGCCAGATCTCCTAATATATCCTCACCAAACCACGTGATACACCGCCCTGCCATTCTGCCTTGCCACAATATCCTTTCGGTTATAATTCGCACCGCCTTTTTCCCTTGAAATTTAATTCTCTTTAGCAATATTTGGAGGTTCTCTTCATAAACCGGCATAAAAATTTCAATTAGTCGCTTAGTTTCCCAGCCTTAGTAATGCATATATAGTACGATATAATCCTGATATAATCATTAGTATGAGGCAAACCAAAAAGCGGGCAAGCGGGGGAATTTTATATGATTTGCTTTCTTAACTATTTCCACTTTATCCCTAACTCTCCTCTTGAATTCCGACTCCTTATTTATCTTACATTATAGTATTGGGCCTTTGAACGCGACGACTTTGCAGGCGTAGTACTCGCCGGTATTGATATTAATAGCCTCGTGTATATCGCCTTATCCTCCTTTACTTAGTGACTTGACTAATACCCATTTGATATCTTCGCCTCGTTTAAGTGAACGTCGAGGCTTAACTCGAGTACTACGAGTATTATAAGTAAACGTCAATACAGCGGATTGCAAGTCGTATTTACGGAGGAGTCGTTCGAGAGCGTCTTCGTATATCCCGTTGTACTCTTCAGGGACTAGTAAGCGAGTGAATGCTTTAACTTCTCCTCGGCTCCGAGTTCTACTTAGTACGAGGCGAAAATTTGCGCAATTTATTGTGAAATTCCACTCGCGAGTAAGTGGCACGATGTATATTCAAGGGATTTTCCTTAGTAAGTTAAAGATATCTTTATCTCAGAGCTCTATATTACCGCGCGTGGATATATCGTGAAAAAGTAGTTCTCGAGTTATCGAATGAAAATCGAAATAATACTAATTATCCTTTGATTAGCCTTCGCCAAGGATCACGTCGTTACTAAGAGGGTTTCGATCGAATCGTAGAAAATTCCCAGGGAAGTTCGACGGCTAATTAATGCCAACTCTTAAGAATCGCTTTAATAGATTATTTAGATCGACGCGTGTTCGCCCGTTAGTTTTACCGCAAACAACCTCGTCGGCATAATTATCTATTAAGACGAGACAAAAGATAATCCCAGGTTTATCCATTTTTGGAAGGTATTTTGAGGAAGGAGGAGGAAAAAAAAGCCGGAAGGCGACGGGACGTGGGTTATCTAAGATCCGCCGTAGTTAGGAACAATATTTAAGCGGCCCAAGGCCGTTATTACTTGGCACTTGGCAACGCCCCACCCCAGCCAATCGATTAGCGCCAGCCTCTAAGAATATTTCAGCTCGGTCTACTATCTCCTTCCTTTTATCTACCTCTTTTCCCCCTCGCCGTTATCTATTTTCGAACATCTTATATCGCTAGCGACAAATTATTAATTAAACGCTCATCGATTCTTTCTCGATTCTATTTATATCCTCGTCGCTATAACTCCGAGAAAGTAAACGCCGCGCGATGCGAATACCGCCTCGAAAGTCTTACCGTTAATCGAAACGGACGGCGAGTTTGTATTACTATTGCGCGAGAGTAGTAATAGCGACGAGATAAAGTATCCCTAAAAATACAAGTCATAAACATTAGAACTATTAATACCGAATCGATTACCGCGAGACGAGAAGGAATATACGGCTATCAAAAATAAATATTTAATTTAAGTTCGAAAATATTTTAAGAAGCGTTAATTTAAATTCGATGAAGCTCGAGAAAGCAAAGAAGATTACCTTAAAGACCCTCTTAAATTCTACGATATGTTTAAGGAAATGAAACGCATCGAGTATGAAAAGAAATTAAAGTATGAGAAAGAGAAGAAAGCGGTATTAAGGCGCGCATACGTATTAAACTAGTTTATCTTATTAAGCGAGACTAATAGTAATTTTATATTTCCGCACTATAATAATAACGTCGCTAGCGATAATACTTATTGTATCTCTTTTAGCGATACGGACTCCGATAAATCGGAGCTAATACTAGAGGATTTATAAGAGTAGCTCGAGTATATTCGAAGATACTTTTACTTTTACTAAAGTAAAGAGGAATATCAGAAAGCGAGAGTTGAAGTTAAGGTTATCGTAGAAAAATAGCGTGAAGAGAAAGAACGTAAGAAGGTTAAGGAAACAAAGGAGATAATTATTTTGTGGCTCGCAAATACGGATCCTTTGGAGTCCGAACGTTTAATAAGGAGGCATAAACTCTAATATATGAAGGGTTTAACGGACGAGCAAATCGACGACTTAAATCGAAAAGAAGCTGTAGCTCGAGAACGGGGAGCGTAATACCCCTCAAATAACCCCCTATAAAGAAGTCTCAACTTTCTTGAACGGATCGAGGGGAAATCATAAAAGTAGATCGACGCTATAGTGCGAGAAGAAGCTATAACTTAAGAACGGTAGAAAAATAAGCCACTAATAAAAATGCTATTAACTTAAGAAAAACTCGACGCAAAACACTATACCTATAATACTTAGGGAATTAGTCGCGAGGAACAAGCTAAAATGTTTGGTCTTAAACCGGAGTTAAAGCCAAGTATAGCTAACGCTTTAGCCTTTAAACGTGTATTATAGCCACGAGCATCGTTACCTCGGCCGCCGAAGGATACTTCTCGTAAGACCCATGGCGGCAAAATCACGAAAAACGCAGCACAAAAAGGCACTTAATCCCGACGAGTTATATTAATACCCTTAAAGGCCCTAATATTTAATAATTAGTCGAAATAACTCAAATAAGCTCCCGATAAGGCCGACGATAATATTGCGCAAATCCTACTAAAGATACGCAAAAGACAACCCAAGGTAAAAAAAGAGAAAACTTCCGATATAATTAAGGACGAAATTTTACAATCAAAATATTATAACATAAAATAACGAAAAGTATACAAAAAAGAGTAAGCAAATCAAAGACTTACTCGTAAATCACTCTAATTTGGTATATTCGCAAAATAAAGTGTGGTATTACCACTTCGTGAACTTTTATTACGCACTTCGAATACAAGTAAACCGAATTCTTCAGGCCCTCGTAATTGCATACTACCCAAGAAGAAATCAATCGCAGTTAAAGGCGCGAAATCTTAAAGGATATCGAAATCTAAGCGCAAAAAGATAAACCGTTTAAAGAAATCCAAGTAATTTAAAAATTAACTACGTATAAGTTTAATAATTATTTGATACCCTTTCGCGTTTATATATAATTTCGTGGGATTATATTATATAAAGGTATCCCATCGCGCCTAATTATTTGGCCGATTAATTGCATTAATTATAGTAAAATGCTTTTACTAATAAGCAAACTTGGTTATTTAGTATATTACTCCTCCACAAATTAACTTCTTAGCATTATATCAAATGCAGGCAAAATGCAAGACATATTAATATACTTTATATCGTATAATTTCAAGTTAGGAGATAATATAAAGATATTCGATAAATTTAAAATAATAAAAGATATTATTTACTAGTTTACCTTAAAATTTAATGGATTTATTTTGATACTAGGGAATACTTTACTATTATTGATATCATGGTTCCAAATGGCTCTTACTTATTATAAACTAAGCACTAACTTTATTGCCCCATTTATCAAGTAAATCTCATTAAGGCAATAATTACCCCACATTCTATAACGCACAGGCGCTTGCCAAGCCGTGCGCTATATTATGAGCTTATAAGGGTGGACTTCTCAAGTATTATCGGAGGCGTTTGGGTCTAAAGCAGGGTTCGAGCAAGCTATTTCCAGATGCAAGTTTAGCTTACAGTTTTTGCGGGGCTTCCGTTGCTAATTATATGCTAAGAAAACGCTTTTTGCGAAATAATCGCTAACTTAGCAACACCAAACAGTTCTTAAATGCATCCTATTACCTAATATACACATAACAACTAAACATATTATATATTATCAAATTTTCTTTTGTTAACAAACTTCCAAGAGTATTACTATGCGAGCCGCAAAACACCACAAAGAGCAACATCCACTACTTTATTAGCCACAGGAATATTTGGTAAGTTCTTATCAACCCAGATTTAGTAGAGCCTTATAATTGACTATCCCATGGGCCAAAATGTCTGTGAACACTTTCCTCCTGAGTCGGGAGCAGTTGTCGAGAGGATAAGATGCGAATAGAGGCAAAGCGCACAAGGACTATGAACATGACACTGGCGAGTGTTAGTGAAGAAAGTCTTCAAACGCTACTGTCTGAACCTATGCAGTTGACCGTCGAATTCGAAGACGGGATCAATTACATAAAAGAGCAAGTTGCTCGCAGTACAAATGACGAGGTGCGAATAAACTGGGAAGAGACTTACTACTGGCCTATGATCAAAGCGGAAGGAGAGAATTTGGTGCAGAAGTTTAGGCCACTTCCCAAACCACGCGGTCCAAGCAATAGAGTTTCTCAAGAAGAGAGACGGGCCACTAAAGAGCTCGTAATCGCGAAGAAGTTCGGATCGAGCAACGACAATGTCCTCAAATATAAGTCTTTCTAGAAACTCCTATTCGACCTGAGGACCAATAGAGTAACGCTAATGCTACTTTATCGGACCTAGGAGTTCAAAACCAACTGCTTCAAGCGTCCAAACGAATTAGAGACATTGCTCTCGTGGGACAAAGTCTATGGTCCGGCACTTCAGCGTCTCCGGTTAAAGGTCATTACCGAGGAGGCAAATGATTTCTCTGGTAAGTGCGATATACTAAATGAGGACATTTTGAAACGAACTAGTGCTCGAATAGAGGAGTGGACGAACGACTCTTTTAAATGGCTCCACGCATCCGAGAAGGAAGAGTGCAAACTTGATCACAAGATCGAGCCTACCTCCCGCGAATCAACTGCGCATATTCTCCTCAACGGCTTAAACCATGATACCGAGGGCAATAAGTCGGTATTTATTGACTTCGTGCGTTATAAAGTGGAATCTGAAAAAACCTACTATCGAGATAAGCCTACTATCAGCAAACGCATAGCCGTCTGTCCTATCGTTCCTGTGGCCCTTGGGGATTTTCTTAGTACGTTTCTAGGAGCCCTTCGCTATACGAAGTAGGAGCAAGTGTCCACACCAGATGTGCCAAGGCCGGTGAGTGGTCTCTGGCTAGATCGCTCTAAAGTCACTGGAAAACTCAGCTACGTGAAGGTCGCAGAGGCGGGCGAGAAGACTAACGTTTCTCTGGTGTGGGAAGGAGTTAATGAGGCTGAAGAGGGGACGTTGTGTGAATCTTTCCGGGTTCTGGTGGTGGCGACAAGACACATTATGCCATTTGAACAACTCATTCGTCCTGCGTAGACATAGATTTAGAAAGTTTCATTTGGATTCTTTTCTCATCCTATTGACTGGAACGCATTGAGTGATTGAGATACGAACGAGGATGCACCATGCTGCCTATTGATTGCAGCCCAAATCTGCAGCTATGGCCAAAGTTGAGATGTTTGGAGACAGGGCTGCTCCATTTCTGACCCCTGTAGACCTGGGCACAGACCCCTGTCTCCGATATATCTCGACCTTTCATTTTTGGCCAGGCAGCAGTTCTTGTTTTTGGGTTAATTCGGATTTTGGCTCGATTCTAGGCGTCTTTTAGAGCCTTTTTTTTGCACTTCAATCCTAGGCCACTTTCAGCGGTAAGCTACATCGCGGCCCACTTCAGATCCCGCCCTTCAAATCTGAACGACGTTCAACCTCTCCACAAAGGGCATCTAACTTCTCCACAAATGGCATTCAATCTCTTCCAGAAACGATCCAGCTTCTCCACAACCAGTACCCTCCGAGTGACGCAGAAACATGCCTTCGGGGCCACAATCTGCTTTAAAGCCTCTCTAGCGTTCATTCCCATCTCTAAATGCCTACAGACCAGGTACACTGCATCAATAACTTCAGATTTCAATTGCTGACGCCAATGGTCTTGATGCAATACTATCGATAAAACCAAATAATGATGTCCGATGTTGAATCGTCCCCAATACCACAACCAACAGTCGCCCGAAAACGTCGCTCCCACCCACGCCCGATTTCCCGGGGTTCCCGGAAAACATTTTAAGTAACAGGAAGGAGTGAAATTCCATGCTATAGTTGCAGCCCCTGGAAATTCTACGAAGCGTTTATTAAACTCAAATCAGATCTCTTCTTAGTGCTTTGCAATGGCAGGACTGGTGTACGAGTAATATCGATTTACCTTGTCGAGCAATACGGCAAGGGGCCTTGGTTTCCTGAATTTCAATACCCAAGTTTCGTCGACATTTATAAACTATATCATGTCGACGATGAAATTTTTGCAATCTCCGAGTATCTAGACTTCTCACTAGAAGATCTATTGCGGCATTCCATCCGTTTTGCAGAGCCAGAGATAGCATTTATAATTAGTCGGGTAAGATGGATATCGTCCATTATCCAAGTCGCGTGCTGATTGTAGCAAGTGCTGGCTGGTATCCGGTTCATCTGGTCAAGGGAACTTAACCATATTCATTATCAAAAACCTAAACTATCTAACCTTTGCCTTTGACTGCCGAAAGACTCAAAAACTTCCGAAGCAAGCCTCTTCCTTTTTTTAGCTTCCCCGAATTTCTTCAGCACATCTCTCACAACCACTTTCAGAATTCCATGAAGCTTTTTGATGCCATACTCGCAAAGAATATTCTTGACTATCCCCACAGCATCTGCTTTCCCATAACTCCTTCCAGGCGAAGTAAAAACTATATCAAAGCTATATGCAAGGGGATAGTCGGCTGTAACCTGGAGCTCCTCCTCTATCTCAACAGCCCGATGTACTCGGACCTCGAAATAATTACCTGCAACAGCCACCGAGAAAAATCTGACTTGATCAAAGAAAGTTTTGATATGATCTGTCTCTTTCATAAAGAGATACATGTTATATAGAGCTTGACTAGCGGTAATCAAATTCTGTTTTTTAGCAACCTCAATATCGCCTCTTTTACCTTTCCCTCGACTGAGAAGAAATGGAAAGCGCGGTCATAACTGTCATCAACAACTCCCTCCGGACACATATGGACTCTCAAAGTTCCTAATTCTGGTAGGTATTTTTCGTTCTTAATTAGTGATGTTGTTCTAAACGCAACCGCCAAGTCTGGTACAGGCTCCACAATTTCAACGGATCGATCCTTAGTGGGCACAGGTGTGGCTATCCATGGTACCTTACAGGCGTAATCTAGCATAGAGTCAAGATGACAGCGATCAATGAGGTCCATCATGATGGTTCGCTGAAAGAGCGCTTCGTGGGAGGACTGGCACTTTAGCAAATCAGAATCCCATCTTTCCTCTTCTTTCGCCCAAGAAGCACGGGTCGCAATGCTGTCAAGACGAACGACAATTTTCTGTTTAATGCTGTCTATGAGAGCATCATCCTCTATCTTCTTTGACATCGATATTACGCTCAAGGAGAGCATCATATATCAACTTCGAATCCGACTTTATTCGGGTGGGTTTGGGCTCCCCGATAGCGGTTTTGGATTGTGCCTTTCCGCGGACTCTCCGACCTATTGATAATCTGTCTGATGAAGGGGCCGGTGTGCTCCTGGTTGAGTCCATGTCGCTAGTGTGGGGTTTCCTAGCTCCACGCCTGCTATACCAGTTTGCAATATTTTCCGTATCTTCAGATTCCGAGATATCACTAGCCAAAGAAGCTTCAACTGCAACTTCTCCAGTTATTTGATTGGTCCAGGACTCCTCAGGTTCCAGCTAATGTATAGGTAAGCCTTCTCCGGTCTACTGCAGGCATGACAGACAGAATGTTTCGGTTTCTAGTGGTTCTCTTCGTCTCTCGACTATGGGATTCTTGTATATAGAATATCCTGGAAATTGTTTCGATTATACTAGGGCTATCATCAGAGAAATAATATCAGGACATGGAGGTGCGCAGTACCGGTCCTTGTCATTCGGTAAAACCGGCCATCCATTTTTTCTTGCTTCGCGTGAGCTAGTGAAAAAGTACTTGTCCTTTTCATCTCGCTCGCAAAATTCAAGGGCATATCTAGGAACGTCGTAGGCCTTGTTCATTCTGCGAAATTGTCGCACGGGGGTTGCTAGGCGAGTAAAATGCCGTGGTGACTGCTTATCTTGAGTTTCGTTATACCCTAGTTGGCTGCAAAGCGCTTTGACACCGGGGCTTCTAGTTGGCTCTGTATGGTTGGATAGCATGATTACAAATAAAGTCGTAGTATGACAGACTTTGGAAAAGGTATAAGAGAATAAGATCAAAGGAAAAAAGAAAGAGGGAGCACTTTGAACGGTTATATAGAAGTCTGCCTCGAGCCATGAACGGATTGAATGGACGGAGGGCGCGTAGACAGCGAATCAGCGAGCTAACCATAACATGACAATGGAAACTTAAATTCTAAATTTATAATAATCTTACATAGGCACGGCGCCTAGAAGCATGTGAATCCGTAAAAACTCGGCAGTACTGCTTCGTCGATCTCAAAAAATCGCGGGGTAAACGCGGTTGACGCTTGCGGCTGAAATTGTGGCGTGAAAATCATCATCACCAGGGGCCTCGAGTGCATCCAGATGTATCAGCCGTCAAGACTGGAACTGATCCAACCCAGGATGGTCTCAGTATTGATGACTATGCTGGGTTGGATAACTTTATCTAGAGTTTTGACTCAAAATGGGGCTTCACCAATCTCTTCCTGAATAATTTGAAATGTGATATCCATATACGAGCCGCCAACCATCTCACCATCTCCAAACACTCATCAACTATGGTTCCAACAGAAGCGCCACATAGAAGTGTTCTCCGTCTTTAACCAGAAATGACAACTCTACCACAGGAAAGAATGTCTTACCCGGCGCATAATATGACACAGCTAGTAGGCAATACAGCTCGGTTGTACTGTCATTATCGTCATGGGACCACTGGGTTGGTCCCTCTTGCGAGATTCTGAGTCGGTCGAATCTGCCGTTACGATCTTTTGACGTCATCTGGAATTAGTGCGTCAGCAGCAGAGTTTGTTGTTGCAGAGAGCATACCAGGTACTGGAGAAGCTGAAGCTGGTGCTGCAGAAGCTTAAACTAGGACGTCAAATGGTTATTACGATGCTGAGTGTCTCAATGCAGAGGGTAATTGCCCCTGGCGCTGGTCAACACATTGTCGAATGCTCCGGATACATCTAACATGAGTAGACTGGCAACCTTCTTCCTTCTCCACGCTTTGTACACCTTTTCCATGAGTAGATGTATAGCATGCTCACATGACATAGTCTTTGCGCGCTTTGCCTCTATTCGCATCTTCTCTTCTCGACAGTATAACTCCAACTTCTTTCGCGTCTGATAGTCCGTAGTTAAGTGGAAAACATCTCCATCGATCTTTTCCACATCCTCTTTCAGCTTCTTCAAAGCAATCTCCAAGGCAACACCTGCAGTTCTGCGATTACACTTCACACAATACGCCGCAATACTTGTCATGACACTCACAGGATCACTATTCGCAAGAACGCCGGCCATTCCACCAAGGGCGAGTTGGGAGATTGGATCAAAATCTTCCGTATGGCCGAGAGCTTGCGTCAACTCCGCCAGCCAATGACCCGATCCGTCAAGAACCAGGTTTCTCTGGACGGTACGCTGCTCACCTGGCTCCCGGTAAGCATTATCTGTAGTTTCTTTAGCAACCACGGGGATACCAGCAGAATCAGAGGGTCGGGAACTCGGTGAAAGTGGCATGGCAGTCCCGAGCGATGCGCCAGCAATATCCGATCCACGAATATCCGCAGTCGAACTATTGACAAACTGTATTAGATCACCCAACAATCGAATGAAAATCTTGTTATCAATATTGCTATTCTTGTGAAAGCACTATCCGGGGTTCTAATGTATGGTGTCTGGAGCTTTGTAGCCCGAATTGCCTGCCCCGCCACCTAATTTGACTGCTGCCAGCACGACGTACTGATTGCCTAAACTCCCTGCTGCATATGCATTTTGATCCTCAGCTGCTTTTCCGTACGAGAAGCCATCAGTCTCGTATTCTTTGGTTCGTAGGCAGAGATAAGACACTGAGGAGTAGAAGCAGCGTCAGGTTAAGGGTAGGTTGTTTTCCTCTGTGACTGAGGGATACTGCAAGCTTTGGGGCGCCCAACAGAAAGTGCCAACTCTCATTTCACTCTAGTATACAAAATCATCAAGGCTCAAGTTCTCAGCCAAAAAAAATCGTGGTGCTCGCGTATATCTTCACGCCGCCTTTTTATTTCTTTGATAGCCATAGGTTCTCTATTCCGACCATGAATAGCAAGGAAGTTGATCTCTCGATCAGGGGTAATTTTCCATCTGTCACGACTGATATCACTCCAAGCAAATCTCTCAGCCCTCTTGAATAGGTCACTGGAAGCCAGCGTCGTGGCTGGAGTCAGTGGACCCAGGTGCCACGGTTCGTACTTCTTGACCAGGTCTTTCTGATTTGTATGAAGTAGGTGGACAAAGGTGCAGGATTTGATATTAGGAAGAAGATTCAGTGTTTCAATCCTATAGCTCTATAGTCAGCACAAATTTCCCACATAAAACTAAATACACTGTTTTTAGGAAGAGGCAACTCACGGATGCTCATAATCAGTAAACGACGTTTGCCTCGACAAATCCCAGATCAACCAATCGATCGCAATATTAAGGAAATGATCCAACACACCACTCTTCCTAGCCTCGCTTAACAACAAGACTTCATCTGTCCCGCAATCTACCCCTGAAATCTCAAAATACGGAGCATCGATCTTGAGATTCCAATAGGTGCCGAGGAGAAAAGTGAGGAAATTAAGTGCCTCATTACGAGACTCACGGTTTACGGAGAGGATAGCCGGTTGGTGACCACCATATGAGGCTGGGGATGTCTTGAATAGAGGTGGACGGGATGTTCCAACAATCTTTTTGGCGTAGGAGAGGAAGCCTTTGGGTTTGTTTCGGATGATTCGTAAGGCGCGAGGTCCTGAGAGTGTTTCGATCCAGATTTTGCGGCGGAGCTCAAAAGGGAGTAGGGGGAAGAGGGTAAAGGTTCTTAAGCTGGTCATCTTTAGTCGCTTGGATGAGTTTGAGATCTGAGAGTGGGGTAGGCACGGGTAGTCGCTAATAACCTTGCGTCACGAGAAGATAATATCCACACAATTAGTTGATGTGAAATGAGAAATACGGTTTAAATTTTGAAAGTTAGAGAGAAAAGAAAGCCTTAGATGACTTTAATAAGCTTGCGAGTTAGGCAATCTGATGAGTTCTGTGGGGCTGTGCAGCGTGCCACCAGCCGGGGTGCTGGTCAATGTAACAATTCACCCCACGGTTTACTCGGTAGGCAGGCCACCAGACTTGGCCAATGACAGAGCGAAAACTAATATCGCCTAACAGAAATTCAGTGAACGCTGGGAGTGCTGAGAGCAGAAATTTGGACAGTGAGTCCGTCGCTGTTGTGGCTAGGTGGTACTGTATATTATTTCTTTATATCTCGATTTCATAGAGGGTTAAGGCGAGCATGTAATAGGTAGCAAGACGTTTGCCTTAGTAACTGCTTAGCAGCCAAAACTTAGTGAATGCAAGTAAAGTTAGTAGCTGGGGAAGATGCTAAAAGGAAGAATGCTCTAGTAATCAAGATTCCTGGTCTTTCAGGACGAAGTTGGCTTGGCTCACACGTGACACAATGGGGGTGTGGCGAGTGCATGCAGGGGATGAAGGCAGTTAGCGTCTTGGCAATGTGGCTTAGTTTAAATTCTAGAAGTGTTCAAGGCGGAAGCCGTCCCTCAGAGAGGAAGATACCTGAGGTAAAACAAAGTCTCCAAGGGGAGTGAAAGCTATAGGCAGAGCTGAATAAATAGGCCTACGGTGGAGCTGGTGAAGCGTCGTGGTGGTGGTTGTGGACTCGTCCCCCTCAATTGCGACGGCGACGTGGCCTCATCAGAACAGAGGACTACTACCAAAACGAGTATGAAAACCATCCGAAAACCGAGTACTCGTGTCGAAGGCGAGCCCGCGTACTATGTACGCCGTGGAATCATGGCCTATTCGGTTTACAGGACACCTCTGGGGTGTATCGCAGAATTTTCACTGGAGGGCATGGAAGGCGCGCGCGCGTCGTACATCACCTAAAGGACCCGTCGAAGCTCCAGTTAATCGAACGATCTGACGAGCTCTTGTTAAACGAACATGTTATAGTCTGGATATTGAGCGGCGGGAGGTAGAGGAGTGGTTGTAGGGAGGGAATTCTAGGGGGACGATACACAGCCGTTATACTCTTTCTCGAATGGCAGAGTCCCTAAAGGCGCCGTACGGGGGAACTCTACTGCAGAGGCAGGCCCGGCTCTACGGTTACAATTCTGGCGAGCGCTGGCGGTTAGACTATGGATATGGGAGTACAGGCTAGCGGGAGAGGGAGAACTGGCAAAGCAGGCGGGGAAGAGGAAGCAACACTTTGGTTAGTAGAGGGGAAACACCATACTATGCTGCCTGGCTAGGGGTATAGGGACAATAGGGCAACCTCTGCGAGACACGGTCGGCCTTGCTGTGAGGGGAGACCTGGCAAGGTAACGCGAAGCGGTTTATAGCCGTGGGGCGTGGCATATACAGTAATGGCAGCGACAGAGACACTGTCTATATGGCCCGAGAGGACGGATGCGCGTGTCGGTCTATAAGGAGAGCATATAGGGCAGTTGGCATGGTGTGCTGATATAGGCTTAAGGAGCAAACAGGGCAGAGGGCGTGGGGGGAGGTTCTGGTCCTGACCGAACCCCCGAATCAGGGACGAAATAGTGAGCCGGTTGGCAAGAGTCTTGAGACCTGAGGGAAAGCGTGGTAAGGAGGTAGCTGGCCTTACTTGTATTGTAGTTTACTTGTAAATTTGCAATACAATTCTGTACCTGCTTCAAGCTAGCCTACTAATAACACTACTAACCCACGAGTATCCGTAAGAGATAGGAAAGAAGAGGAAACATAAGTCAGAAATGGACTCTATATGGGCTCTAAGGAGACTAGGACAATTCTTGGAGATGTATTAGTAGATCAGTGATAGTTGCCCTTTTGGCTCAGCCACCGGGCGTAATAAATTGTGTGTGTGTGTGCTCCTTTTCTCCTCAGGTTATACCGGGATTAACTTCCAAGAGAAGCTTCTCAATCAAGCGTCCAACGCTGCTGAAAGGCTTTCGGACAAATCGAAGAGTGCTTACGCCAAATGTCCAACGCTCGGTTGTGACGGCGAAAAAGTGCAAAGGGGCGAGACTTGTAAATGTGGATGGGCCCGTCCGTCAAACGACGATTGATATGCAAACCATCGAGATTCCCCATGAGTCCGAGTGCCTAGTTAGAACTTTATCCTAATCGCTATTAGTATGTCATCAGATTAATACTTATAGGGCTTAAGTTTCGCTCGCTTTGTGGGAAGGCGGACGACTTTTGCATGGGTTGCGAACTGCTTGTTGTGGCTGGGGTATAGGTTTCTTGCTTTGTAGAGGGGGTACTAATATTTGAT
>FJOG01000010.1:1128744-1145185 GCA_900073065.1 Phialocephala subalpina
TGATCCCGAGTGAAAAGTAACGTTTAAACCTAATTACTAAGTATAGTGTTAAGATATTGTATTTGAGTTGAGCATGAAGCTCTTATCTAAGGGAATCCTATCTACTTATATAGAACCTTCCTGCTTACTGGATCCCCGTGGGTCCCTTGGAGTCCCTTGGAGTCCCTCGAGACTCCAGCGGACTCCGTCACGTGACCCCCAGGTCCCGTGTTCCTATGATCCTAGGGTTTATTGCAGGCGAGCTTACTCGCTTATTGAGCTTATAGTCTATTAGATCATGTGAGTTGTAATACTATTCCTCTTCTAGCTAGCGTAGTCCCGACGCTTAAAGTAAAGTAAAGAAATATCGTTTTAAAGCTATAGCCTTTTTTTTTCTTTAATATATCCTTAGATAGTGTCCGTAAATACAAGGAAAGAATCAAATTTGCCCGCGATATCGAAAACGCAGGTTTTGAAATGATACTTTGTTCTTATTATACAAAGGAAAATCGGAAGTGCGTGATGGCTTCCGAAAAATTATCTCGTTATATTAAGTGTATTCGTCGTAAATGTTCTTGCGATGGTCTATTTGATACTTAGGAGAGGAACGTTCCTCGGGAAGATAATTAGGAGGCTATCGACCGGTAAGAACGCAAGTTGGAGGAGTAAGAAGAAGAGGCAATAGCGAAAATATTGCGTCTCCGGAAATAACGTTGTTTGCTTTGTGAGCGCCGCTCTAAAATGGTTGTCCGAGGCTTTCGTTTTCTTGACGAGTTAGATGCTATAGAGGCGAAGGAGAAAGAAAAGTAGGAATAGCGCGAGCGCGAAAGCTTTATCGTGTTTGGACTTATTTTTTCCGACGCGATTGATTTGTTTGCGGTCCTTGGTCTGGCCGATTAGGACGTGGACCCTGCTTTCTAAGTAACTTTGGGTTTTGACGGTGGAACGACTTAAGCTTCTTAAGGCAGCTAAAGTTCCGTTTAAGTTTTTATGTGTTTTCCGAATGTGAGTATCTTTGCCATTTAATCAAATATTTAATTTATTTTTTAATGTATTAATAATCTAAGATATCCTTTATATCGTATTTAGCGTTTAAATTAACTAATTTGATTTTAACCTTTAAAGCTTTTAATGCTCCTAATAGTATTAATTCGAAGAAGGATATATAAAATACTAAATATATATTTATATTACTAAGTAAAGCGAGTTTATAATTAATTGGACTTTTGATTTTCTTGATTTTATATAGTTTAATTTTCTTATGATTTAATTTATTATTTAATCGTTTCATTTTAATATTTTAACGAATTAAATAGATTTTATCCCCTTTTTTAAGCGTAAGTTTTATATTATAATACTTATTATAGTATAATATTAACCTAATAGCTATAAACTATATATCTTCTGCAAGTCTTTCGCGCAAAGACTTTAATTTATCGATTTAAATCCTAGTATTTTGCGCTTTTAATTCCATTAAATGCAATATTTAATATACTTTAAGTTTATACTTATAATTAGCGTAAAAAGGCAAGACTTTTGTACTTTCTATTACTACGCTATTATACGCGAATTATACTAATAGTAAAAGTTCTACCTAGTTATTTTATTAGTAATTAATATAGTAATAAAAATATATTTCTATGATTTAATTTAATTATTTTATTTATTTATTTATTTAGGGGTAAAAAGCCGTTAAAAGCTTTTATTTAATCCTTAGTAATGCGATTAAAGTAATTTAGAATTTCGAAGTAAAAAACTTATTTCTATTTAAAATAATCTCGTTTAATACCCTATAATTAATTATTATAATCCGCAAGAATATATAGGCTAAATCTTTTGCCGTATATATCTTAGAATATAAGATTATATATGTATATTTCGTGAGTTTATCCGTGATTATAAGGATAGCGTTATATTTAATATTCGATATTAATTCCCTCGAAAGTAATAACTTTATTACGAAGTCCTAAGTAATAGACTTCTAAGCGCTTAAAAGTGTATTTAGTAATCGTATATTACTATAAAAAATATACTTTACGACTTTATTTCGAATACACGTATTATATTTGCTAATAACTTTAATAGCTTTCCCTTTAAATCTTAAAATATAGAAATCCCTAGAGATTCGTTTTATAGTCTTTGTAATTCCCTAGTATTTATAAGCTAAGAATTTATATTATATTTTAATGAACTTTAATTGGAGATTCTTAGGAATATAAAGCTTCCTTTAGAATCGTAATATCCCAAAATTATTCGTGGAGAGCCCTATTAATTATTATAAAGCTATTTTTGCGATAAAGTCCTTATTATAATTCCTTTTAAAGCTATTAATAAGCGTCGTATTAATTAACCTCGAAATAATAATAATTATTACTCTATTAAATACTAAGCCGCTTTTAATTTCCTTGAGTATTACGTATAAAAGTAATTTAACGCTATCTTAGTATTCCTTTTTTTAATTAAAAGTATTTATTCGACTATTTTCCGATCTTTTAATATATGAAATTTTAAAGTTATACGTAATTAATATTTTAATTTATTATATTTATTTTCGATTGAATTCTTTCGTTATAATAAAAGATACTAAATTCTTATAATTAATATATATTTATACTTAGTATTTTAATCCTTTTAAATAAACTCTTTATATTCGAAACGCTTTTATAATCGCAAGTAACTTTTTATCATAAATTTCGTAATTTAATTTTACTAGTAATATCTTGCGAAAATAATATGCGATTAACTATTATTTGCTTTGCTCGCCGAGCTAACTAAGTATTACGCTAATTGCAAAGTTTAATGCGTTCATTTCGATAACGATGTATTTATTTGGATTAAACGTGAAAAAGAATAATACTTCCGTAAAGCGTTATTTAAGCTAGTTAAAGGCTCCTTAGATTTTACTCATTTATTCAAATGCCCGATTCTTCTTTATTAATATTATCAAAAGTATTACTATTATAAAATACCCTTTTACAAAGCGTTAATAAAAGTTCGCAAATCCTAAAAAAAACTATATATCTTTAATCGTTTTAAGTGCCTACTAATTAAGTACTATTAATACCTTCGCAGGGTTTATCGATAAACTTCCGATTAAGACTATATAATTTAAAAAGTCCGTTTTTTCCATATGGAATTCGTATTTCTTAAGTTTATAAACTAAGTTTACATCCCTTAAAATAGTTAATACCGCTTTAATATCGTTAATATATTTAGCGAGTATTTTAAAGTATATTAAAATATTATCCAAGTAATAAATAACCGTAATATCCAAGAATAATCGTAAAACGGTATTTATTATGCGCATATATATAGTTAGCGCGTTAATTAAACCAAAGGGTATAATTAAATACTCGTAATATTCGTGCCTTATTTTAAACGCTATTTTCCATTTTTCTCCTTCTTTTATTCGGACTAAATTATAAGCTCCACGTAAATCCAATTTACTAAAAATCTTGGCTCTTTAAAGTCTATCGCGTAACTTATTTGCTAGCGGTAATAAGTATCAATTTTTAACGGTAATCTCGTTAATCTTCTTATAATTAATATATAATCGTTTCAATTTATCCTTTTTTAGTACGAATAATACCGGGCTACTCGCTAGTAAAACTAATAATTATATAAATCCCTTTACCAAATTCTCGTCGATATATTCTTTAAGTATCCTTAAGTCATTTGCCGATATCTAGTAAATAAGTGAGTATAATAATTCCTTTTTATTTTATAAGGGTATTTCGTAATCCTATTGCCCATGCTTAAAGAATGCCTTAATCTTTTTCTCGTCTCTAAAAAGGTTCAAAAACTCGTGGTATTCTATTAGTATTTACTTTAATAATAAATCCTAAGTATAATATCTTAGCTCTCCTAAGGAAATAGCGCAAACTTCTCTTTGGCTATTCGTTCTTATCTCGATAAACGAAATTCTACAAGTTTAACACTTATCAAACGTAAACGTTTTTTTAACCTAATCAATTATTAGGTTATACTATCTAATTTATAGCATCCCGAGTATAAATAGGTAACTAATATTAGCTATATCGAAGTTTATCCTCTTAGTATATCCTCGTCGCATAACTATAATTTACGGTACTATTTCCACGTCGACTTATCCGGAACCCAAAGGGCTTCCGTCGACCGTAATAATAGGGTATAATCGTGATTTGATCATTATGGCCCACTTATTATCTAATACTAATTATTTTAATATATAGTTGCCTATTACTCCTAAGTCGATTATTACTTTAATCTTATGCATACTTATTTGTACCACACAGAATAATTATCCGGCGCCTCCTCTAATAATATAAACCTCCCTATACTATTGCCTACTAAGTATATTTTCCCATTGGCGGCTTAATCCGTTAGCGTAAATAAGTCGGAATACACGTCCTACGCCAAATAGCGATTATATTACTCGTTCGAAGGTTTCTTCGTAATACGTGGAATTATCCTTTGTATCTTACTATATTCTTCGGTTTATACTCTCCGCGAATACCTCGTAGTATCGTCTTACTACGGGTTCGTGATTAAGTATAAGGAGAACGTCGTTTGATATAAGTAATTATTGTATATAGTAATTAATACTATTACGCTATCTCTATCTAATCCGTCGATAATCTTAATATATGACTTTATAAGTCTAACCGTACTTTGGTCCTCCCGTGTCCGGTTAAAGCTCAACGTATAAAGCTCCCCCGTTTAAGTTCTACTATTCACGTGTATAAATTGTAAGGTTATCCTCCCGTTAATAGATATGCCATTCTTGTCTTACCCGTGGGTAATATTCTAGCCAAAGATTTAGTGCTATAAGAGACTTTAGTAATCCCTAGTCGTTATATCTTAATGGTTCTTTATCCTCTAACTCAGAATTTTCCACAAATAGCTAATAATAATTAGCTAAAATCCAGATTCTATCGAATTATCTTACTAAATCGTTCACATTATCGTTTATTTTATCGATTCTTTGCTATTAGTTATCCCTTGGGAGCCGTTCCCCTACCGCTTATCTGGCGAGGTTTACTACTTGCTTTTCTTAGAACCTTCGGAAGTTTTCTTCGAGGATTAGTCGGAACGTTCCTAGATTATCTTCCAATTCTAGCCAAGTGGCTTACGAACTACTCTATTACTCGTCTAATCTTTCGCCATTATACAATACCCTCCTCGTGATCGCATACACTTAATAGGGTTCATTATAACCTCCGCGTCTAATCGCGTTAACTTGTTTCTTTAAGCGTCCGTTCTATAGTTTAGTCTTCCTATATAAGCTAACTATATATCTTAGAAGGCCACATTCGAAATATAGCTTCTTTTCGCGACGTTAATTTATTTCGTCTTTAGAAAGTTATTTCTTCTTTCCTTTAAAGATAATATCGACTTCTATTAGTAAATTATAATAGCTATAAGAATTTAAACTTGATCGCATACACTTAATAGGGTTCATTATAACCTCCGCGTCTAATCGCGTTAACTTGTTTCTTTAAGCGTCCGTTCTATAGTTTAGTCTTCCTATATAAGCTAACTATATATCTTAGAAGGCCACATTCGAAATATAGCTTCTTTTCGCGACGTTAATTTATTTCGTCTTTAGAAAGTTATTTCTTCTTTCCTTTAAAGATAATATCGACTTCTATTAGTAAATTATAATAGCTATAAGAATTTAAACTACTAATACTACTCCGGTTTAGTGCAAGTTAAACAGTTTGCGTTCTACGATCTTCTTTTCATCCACGTTCCCAAACACCTTAATGATTTTTTCCTTGAATCCTTTAAACGTGCTAAAGATTTCCTTAATCAAAAAGTCCCATTTCGTTATTTATCCTTCGCAATCAAAGTAATCTTATTAGCTTATCTCAATCTAATTAAAGGTTACTCCGATCAAATATCCTATATACCAAAGGACTTATTCGTCCTCTATTCAAAACATATTCTCGTTAAACTTAATATAAAGTACATATTACATTAAATACACTCGGAGTTTGCTTTTAATGCCATCAAAAGTATTAAGTTTGCGACTCTTGATTTTCTTTAATACCTCTATAATAAATTCTAATGGAATAAGCTTCAAAGTACTCCTAAATAATAATAAAACGGTGGATATAATGGAATACTTAGCTAATATCACAAAGATAATACTCAAAGTATAACGATTAATTCGCTTAACTAACTATAAAGTTAATTATATATAATAAAAACTAAGTAATCCCGAGTGAAAAGTAACGTTTAAACTTAGTTACTAAATATAATATTAAGATACTATATTTAAGTTAAGCACGAAGCTCCTATCTAAGGGAATCCTATTTACTTATATAGAACTTTCTTGCTTACTAGATCCCCGTGGGTCCCTTAGAGTCCCTCGGAGTCCCTCGAGACTCTAGCGGACTCCGTCACGTGATCCCCAGGTCCCGTGTTCCCATGATCCTAGGGTTTACTGCAGGCGAGCTTACTCGCTTACTGAGCCTATGGTCCACTAGATTATGTGAGTTGTAATAAGAACGTGATTAACTTTTTATTTTAAAGTTAATAGCGTCGCTTTTATTAATATAATTTCTATTATAAAAATTATTAATACTTTTATTATTAATCGTTTTTTGATTAATATTACGAAGTTTTTATTCCTTGTTTAAAGTAAGAATTTAAGCGCGTAATTAAAGTTTAACGTTAAATTCGAATATAATAAATATAATATTGGTAGAATTAATTAATTTAATAGGAGTTATCGTATATAAACGTTGGTAATAAACGCTTCTAATAATATTTCGACGAAATTACTTTGGTAAATAATTAGTCTTTAAATTTAATTAATAAGAAGATATTATTATTAAACCCAAGTATAAAATCGAATATAATTAGATTATTTATTTTATAATATGGAAATATTACAATTAAAAGTTAAATATATATTAAAAATAATTAATAATTTTTATCTTTTTATAAAATTAATATTATTATTATTTTCGTTATTTCTTTTAATAAAAATATTAAAATTTTTACTTTTTAATTCCTTGGTAATATTAAAATTATTATAATTTATATTTCTTTATATAATATTAATATTTACTTGTAGTTTATTAGTTTGGCGTATATTAAATCCGGGGTTAAAAGAAATTAATTTTAAATAATTAATCGAAAAATAAAATTAAGTTTCGTTAATTATATTATTATTATAATTATTATTATAATCTTAATAATCCATAATAAGATAATTAGAAACAAATATAATTCCCGAGTCGAAATTATTATTATTTACTAATTTATTATTCGTAATATATAAAGGATTAAAATCGCTTTTAATTTTAATATTAATATTAAAATTATTATAATTGATCTTAAATTAAATACTTATAAATTCGTTATTATTTAATATAATCGAATTTAAAATCGTATAAATAAGAAATTCTAATTAAAATAAGAAACGCAATATATTTATTATAAATATTTCCTATTATTAAATAATTAGAATTAGGATTATCCTTTCGAATTTTGTCGGTATAATCATGTGATCGCTTAGCGATGGGATGGAGGGGCGGATTCAGGGGTGGATAGAGGGGTGGAGCTTTGATCTCCATTACCCTAGCAACCATTGTCTCAGTATCTCATTTCCTTAATTATATAGGTAGTTAGGTGCCCCTTCTGGAAAGGGGTAGATAGACCAGACAGAACAGAGAATGTATTCATTGACACTAGACTAAGATCTTATTATTTGATGAGGACCCTCGGACGTTCCAACAAATTTTATTATTAATTATTTTAATTATATTATTAGAATTTAAGTTCGTATTTATTGGTATACTTATTTATTATATATTCAATAAAAAAATATTTATATCGATAAAATTATTATTATTATTATCGTTTGGATTTATATTTATTAAATTATTTTTTTGTATTTTATATAATAAAAGCTTATTAATATTCAATGAGAAATAATAATAATAATTATTATTATTATATGGAGATTATTATATTATTATTAAATTATTTCTAAAATATTAAATATAATAATTATAATAATAAATTTTAATATATATTTTATTTTTAAATAATATTATTTTTATAATATTAATTTAAAGAATAATTTTCTTAAAATAAATCGTTTATATTTCGAGATTTAATTATTTAATTTTTCGATATAATAAATCCTTTTAATATAATTAAAAACGTAATTATATTAAATTTTATTAATTTTAAATAATTAATTTTATTTATTAAATAGAAAGTAATATTATTTATAATATACAAAAGAATAAAATATTTTAATTTTATTCTAAGAAAAAATAATTCTAAAGAAAAAACGCTTAAATTTATATAAGAAATATACTTATAAATTTTTATTTTCAAATATAATTTTCGAATATAATAAAATATATAAATATTTAAAAAAAGTAATCCGATATTCCCATTTACGTTTATATATTATAAAAATATAATTAGTATTTGCTTATAATTAAAAATCGTATTAAAACGAATAAAATAAATAAATAAAAGAAAATTTAATATAAAATCAAAGTAAATTTAATTATTTTTATATATATCGCAAAATTCGCTTATAATTATATCGAAATAATATTTCGTATATAAAATCTTTTAAATTCGTAATAAATTTAACTTATAAAAAACGTAATTATTACTTTTTTATTTTATTACAAATTATAATTATTATATAATTTCTCGTTAAAATAAAATAAAAATTAATTATATTATTATAAAGTATTTTTTAGATTAATTAAATTATATCGCGCGAAAAAAATATTAAAAGTAAAATTATTATAAAGATTATTATAATATAATATTAACGAATTATATTAAATTTATATTTATATTTCGATTAATATTATACGATCTAAAAAAGGAAATATTAACGTAATAAATAAAAAAATCGAATTCAAAATAATAAATTAAAAATTTAAACTTTAAATAAATTATATTATTAAATTTTTTAATTATAACGAAATTAACGAAAAGAGATTTTAATTAAATTTAAATAAAAAAATTAATAATATATAATGAAATTAAAATGATTGGGTGAAAAGAAAATATAATATTAGTAAATTAATTTTCTAATTAATTTTATCGTAAAATCAAAATAATTATAAAATTTAACTTTTTTATTTATTTATATTAATCTTACTACGCATAATATTATAATTGGAATTTCTAATATTTAATTTCGAAATTATAAACCCTTTTTATTATTGGGTATATTCTTATAATAATAATTAAAATTAAATTAAAATTTGTATAAAAAGAAAATAATTCCGAGAAAAAAATTATATTTTTATTCTTACGATAATATTATAATTAAAATCTTTAGTATTTAATTTTTATATAATTATAAAATGAAATTTAAAAAAAAATTATAAGGAAAAAAAACTAATCAAAAATATTATAATAAATCGAAAAAGTATTACTAAGAAAGAAAAGGAAATTCGAATTCGAAGAATTTAAAAATTCAAGAAATTAATTTTCTCACGTAATATAATATTATTAATTAATATAAAATTCGAGTTATTATAATTAAATAAAATAAATAATTATTATATTTAATAAAAATTAATTATAAACGTAAATTGGATTGGAATAATAAATAGGAAAAAAAAAAAAAATCGAAATTAAAATCAAAATAAAATAAATTAAATATTATATAAATTAATCAAATAAATAGGAAAAAAAATTAAATTAGAATATAAAAATAATAAAGGAAAGAAATTAAAAGCGAGATAAAAGGGGAAAAAGCGAAATTCTTATAAATAATATCGAAAAGTAATATTAGTACGAAATAAACGCGCTTTATTCGAACGAATAATACCAAATTTAAACGAGCGCGTATTATATTTAATATGGCCTCGCTAAATCGTAACGAGCGTAATATTACGACTCATATAATCTAGTGGATTATAGGCTCAGTAAACGAGTAAGCTCGTTTACAAGTAGACCTTAGGATTATAAGGACACGGGAACTAAAGGTCACGTAATGGAGTCTTAAACGATGGAGTCTTAGAATAGTTAAAGACTCCACCGTTTTAAACTCTAAGAGTAGGAAGGTTCTATATAAATAGATAGGATTCCTTTAAATAAGAACTTCGTACTCAATTTAAATATATTTAGTAATTAAATTTAAACGTTACTCTTTCGTGGAATTACTTAATCTTTATTATATATAATTAACTTTATAATTAATTAATCGAACTAATTATTATATTTTGAGTATTATCTTTTGTAATACTAATTAAATATTCTATTATATTTACCGTTTTAACGTTATTTAGAAATACTTCGAAGTCCACTTTATTAGAATTTGTTATAGAAATATCGAAGAAAATCAAAAATCGCGAACTCGATACTTTCGATAGTACGAAAAGTAAACTACGAGTATATTTAATGTAATACGTACTTTATATCAAATTTAACGAGAATATATTTTAAATAAAAAACGAATAAATTCTTTAGTGTATAAGATATTTAATCGGAGTAACTTTCGATTAAATCGAGACGAACTAATAAAATTACTTCGATTGCGAAAAATAAATAACGAAATGAGACTTTTTAATTAAAAAGAATTTTAGTACGTTTAAAGGATTTAAAGAGAAAATTACTAAAGTGTTTAAAAACGTAGATAAAAAGAAAATCGTAAAACGCAAATTATTTAATTTGCGTTAAATCGGAGCGGTATTAATTTACGCAATAGAATTTTAGTAATATATAAGTAGAATTACGAGTTAAAAAGAGAATGCCTTTATAGTTTAATTTTACAAAAGATTAAAAAACGCAATGAAAAACGAATTAATACGCCGCGATAAGTACGATTTAATATAAATTATAATAAACGACGCTATTTATTTCGATAATAAGTTATATGAACGAGCGCTTAAAAAAAGAGGATATTACTCTAGTAAATTCAAAAGAGGAAATAATAAAAACAAAAAAAGCTCGAGCTCTTATAATTATTATAATTCACTAATAAAAATCGATATTATTTTCAAAGGAAAAGAGAAATAATTTTCTAAAGACGAAATGAATTGACGTCGCGAAAAGAAATTATACTTCGAATATAATTTTCCGAGATATATAGCCAACTTATATAAGAGGATTAAACTATAAAACGAACGCTCGAAGAAATAAATTAATACGATTAAACGCGGAAATTATAACGAACTTTATTAAATATATATAATCACGAGGAGAGTATTATATAATAGTGAGGAATTAGACGAGTAGTAAAGTAATTCACAAGTTATTTAATCGGAATTGGAAGACGATCTAAAGACGTTTCGACTAATCCCTAAAGAAGACTTTTAAAGGTTCCAAGAGAAATAAGTAGCGAATTTTACTAGGATAACGGCAAAGTCAAGACTCTTTAAAGATAACTAATAGTAGAGAATCGACGATATAAACGAAGATATAAACAATTTAGCGATAAAACTCGCTAAGACTAAAATTTTAACCAATCGCCACCAAATCTTCAATAAGGACTTTAAGTCGGAGGACGAAGAACCATTTAAATACGATGATTAAAGACTATTAAAGTCTCTTATAGTATTTGATTTTTGGTCGAAATACTATCTACGGATTGGATAAGAATAGTATGTTTATTAACGAGAAGATAATATTGCAATTTGTACTCGCGAATAATAAAACTTGGATAGAAGAACTCGGTATATTAAATTTCAATTAGACACGAGAAGACTAAAATATAACTAAACGTATAAAGTCGTATATTAAGATCATCGACGAATTGGATAGAAATAGCGCAACGGTACTAATTATTATATACAGTAATTACTTATATTAAATAACGCTCTTTTTATATTCAATTACGAATTAATCGTAGGATAATACTACGAAGTATTCGCGGAAAGCGCGAGTCGAAAAATATAGTAAAATACTAAAGATAACTCCATATATTATAAAAAAACCTTCGAACGAATAATATAACCATTATTTAGTATAAAGCGTATATTTCGACTTATTTACATTAACGGATTAAACCGCTAATAAAAAGATGTACTTAGTAGACAATAATATAGAGAAATATATATTATTGGTAGAAGTATCGGATAACTATTCTATATAATACAAATAAATATGTATAAAATCAAAGCAATAATCGATTCGAGAGCAATAAATAACTACGTATTAAAATAATTAATATTGGATAACGGATAAGTAATAATAATCAAATTACGACTATATTCTATTATTATAATCGATGGAAATCCTTTGAGTTCCGAATAAATCGACGTAGAAACAATATTACAAATTATGATTATACGACGAGAATATATCGAAAAAATGAGTTTTAACGTGGTTAATATCAATTACTTACTTATACTCGGAATACTATAAATCAAGCGATACAATTTAATTATCGATTAAATTAAAGAAATATTTACGTTTAAAAAATATTAAACTTATAAGATTTCGTATATAGAAATAAAAACGAATAATCAAAGAGAAATTTGTATTATTTCTTTAAAAGAATTAGAATACTATACTTAAAATCCACTATTAAAGTAAATACTAATAGAATATTACGAGTTTTTAAACTTTTTCAAAAACGAGAAAAAGATCGAAGTACTCCCTAAGTATAAGTAATAGGATTACGAAATACTTTTACGAGACGAAAAAGAATTATTGTACTCATTTATTTATTAGATATCGATAAACGACTTAAAGACGCTTAAAGAATATATCGACGAGAATTTAATAAAAAGATTTATACGATTATCGATTTCGCTAATAAAAAGCTCGGTATTATTCGTACTAAAGAAAGATAAAACGAAACGATTATATATCGATTACCGGAAAATTAACGAGATTACTATTAAAGATCGATATTTATTACTATTAATAAACGAATTACGCAATAAACTTCAAAGAATTAAAATCTTTAGTAAATTGGACTTGCGTAAAACTTATAATTTAATTCGAATAAAAGAAAAAGAAAAATAGAAAATAGCGTTTAAAACGAGGCACGGATATTACGAATATCTAATTATACCCTTTGGATTAATCAATGCGCCCGTTATATACATGCGTATAATAAATACCGTTTTACGATTATTCTTAAATATTACGATTATTTATTATTTAAACGATATTTTAATGTATTTTAAAATATTCGCTAAATATATTAACGATATTAAAATAGTATTAATTGCTTTAAAAAATACGAATTTAATTTGCAAATTTAAGAAATGCGAATTCTATATAGAAAAAACGGATTTCTTAGATTACGTAGTTTTAATCGGAGGTTTATCGATAGATTCTACGAAAATATTAATAGTACTTAATTAATAAGCATTTAAAATAATTAAAAACGTATAGTTTTTTTTAGGATTTACGAATTTTTATTATCGTTTCGTGTAAAAATACTTTATAATAGTAATCCTTTTAACGGAATTAACGAAAAAAGACTAAACATTTAAATGGATGAATAAGGCTTAGCGTGCCTTTAATTAGCTCAAATAACGTTTCACGGAAGTATTATTCTTTTTTACGTTCGATTTAAATAAGTATATCGTTATCGAAACGAATATATTAAATTTTGCAATTAGTGTAATACTTAATTAATCGAGCGAATAAAGCAAATAATAATTAATCGCATATTACTCTCGCAAAATATTATTAGTAAAATTAAATTACGAGATTTATAATAAAGAGTTATTTGCGATTATAAAAGCGTTTCGAATATAAAGAATTTATTTAAAAAGATCGAAATATTAAATATAAGTATATATTGATTATAAGAACTTAGTATTTTTTATTATAACGAAAGAATTTAATCGGAGATAAATATAATAAATTAAAACGTTAATTACGTATAACTTCAAAATTTCATATATTAAAAGATCGGAAAACGGTAAAACGAATGCCTTTAATCGGAAATCGAAATATTAAAATGATATTAAATTATTTTTATACGCGATATTTAAAGAAATCGAAAGCGGTTTAATATTTAATGGGGTAATAATTGCTATTATTTCGAGGTTAATCGATATAACGTTTATCGATAATTTTAAAGGGAATTACGATAAAGATTTTATCGCAAAAATAGCTTTATAATATTTAATAAAACTTTTTACGAATAAATTTAAAATACTACGGTTTTAAAGGAAGTTTTATATTCCTAAGAATCTCTAATTAAAGTTTATTAGGGCGCAATATAAACTCCTAATTTATAAATATTAAAGAATTACAAAGACTATAAAGCGAATTTTTAAGGACTTTTATATTTTAAGATTTAAAGGGAAAACTATCGAGGTTATTAATAAGTATAATACGTGTATTCGAAATAAAATCGCGAGATATACTTTTTATAGTAATATACGATTACCGAATATACTTTTAAGCGCTTAAAAGTCTATCGCTTAAGACTTCATAGTAAAACTATTACTTTTAAGAGAATTAATATCGAATATCGAGTATAATATTATCTTTATAATCACGGATAAACTTACAAAATATGTATATATAATTTTATACTTTAAAATATATATAATAAAAAACTTAGTTTATACGTTTTTGCGAAATATAATAACTAATTATAAAGTATTAAACGAGATTATTTTAAATCGAGATAAATTTTTTACTTCGAAATTCTAGATTATTTTAATCGCATTATTAGAAATTAAATAGAAACTTTCGATAGCTTTTTACCCTTAAATAAATAGATAAATAAAGCGATTAAATTAAATAATAAAAATATATTTCCGTTATTACGTTAATTATTAATAGAATAATTAGATAAAATTTTTACTATTAATATAATTCGCGTATAATAATGCAATAATAGAAAGTATAAAAGTCTCGCTTTTCTACGCTAATTATAAGTATGAATTTAAAGTATATTAAATATTGTACTTAATAGAGTTAAAAGTATAAAATGCTAAAATTCAAGTCGATAAATTAAAGTTTTTGCGCGAAAAACTTGTAGAAAACATATAATTTATAGTTATTAAGTCAATACTATACTATAATAAGTATCGTAATATAGAATTTACGCTTAAAAAGAGAGATAAAGTTTATTTAATTCGTCGGAATATTAAAACGAAACGATTAAATAATAAATTAAATTACAAGAAAATTAAGAATCTAATTATTTATGAGTTTACTTTACTCAATAATATGAATATATACTCGGTATTTCATATATCCCTCTTTAAATTAGTACTATTAAAAGTACCGCGAACTTTAAAGATTAAAATCGAATTAATTAATTTAAACGTCGAATATAATATAGAAGAAATCTTAGACTATTAATACGTTAAAAACCAAGTTAAGTACTTAATCAAATAGTAAAAGTACTTACATTCGGAAAACACATAAGAACTTAAACGGAACTTCAATTGCTATAAGAAGCTTAAGGCTTTTCATCGCCAAAACTCGGGTTTGCCTAAAGAAAGAGGTCGGCCATCTCAAGCTCGAAAATATCCAACTCGAAAGCAAGCAATCAAGAGGTAAAGGGATTTAATACGGGATCCGGAGGAGGTTTAAGAGCAGCCATTAAGGCTCTTTTAAGTCGAAGACTACAAAAGAAACGACACACGGGTCTACGGACTACTACGTCCAAGTAACCCGCAGAATCGCATGACCGTTTGGACCGAACGCACTCAGAGCAGCGCGGCGACTCGGACTTGTCAAGAAAGCATTGGCGGGCGTAGTTCCTATAGTAGGAACACGTCTTAGTCGAACGCCTTGATTTCTCGATGCGCAAAGCGAGCGCCAGCCTTTCCTTTTTTTTCTTATGTGCAATGGGCGATATGATGAGGAATAATGGGAATGAAGGAAAGTTGTGACTTAGGAATAATATTTCCTTACCCTGATTTAAGCGTCGGGACTACGCTAGCTAGAAGAGGGATAGTATTACGACTTACATGATCTAGTGGACCATAGGCTCAGTAAGCGAGTAAGCTCGTCTACAAGTAGACCCTAAGATCATAAGAACACGGGAACTAGGGGTCACGTAATGGAGTCCCAAACGATGGAGTCCTGGAATAGTCAGGGACTCCACCGTTCTAGACTCTAGGAGCAGGAAGGTTCTATATAAGCAGATAAGATTCCTTTAAATAGGAGCTTCGTACTTAATTCAAATACAGTATTTTAACAATATACTTAGTAATTAAGCTTGAATGTTACTCCTTCGTGGAATCACTTAGTCCTTATCATATACAATTAACCTTACAATTAGTTGGTCGAGCCAACCGTTACACGTAATCCCCCGGAATTTACGCTCCGTTAACCGCTTTACAAAATACGAAATAATATATAAAAATTTATATAAAATTTATATTAATTAATTATATTAAATATATTTTTAATAAAAAATTTATTTTTTATTATATTTGTATTTTTCAAAATCTTTTTAAATTTATTTTTAATATTATTAATTTATTTATTTTACCAATAGAAATTAATATTATAAATCGATTTTTTTATAATAAAGAAATTATTAACTTTTAATAAA
>FJOG01000010.1:1165518-1189178 GCA_900073065.1 Phialocephala subalpina
CTTCTTTCTCTCCAGAACAGAAACCCTAGTATTCCCAGTGCCAGGATGCCCATCGGAACACCAACGCCTGCCCCGATGGCCGCGCCAAGGTTTGACGAGGAAGATGAGGAAGATGAGGAAGAGGATGTTTCTGCTGAGTTCGCGGAGTTCGATGATGTTCCTGTTTGACTTGAGGCGCCGGCGGTGGCTGTCACGGTGACGGTAACATTCCCGGATGAGCTGAGACTGGCCAGCTCCAGTAACATCTGGTCCATACCAGTCTTGAACGCGGTTCCTGTCGTCCCGTAGGCGAATGTGGCGATCGTACAGCAGTTTCTGGTCGGGCTGTTGCAGCAATAGTTTGTTTCCGGTGCTCCTGGTTTGTCACAAGACCAGAGCGGGGTAACCGCCTTGTAGGCAACGTTGTTGAATGGATCTGTGGGAGAAGTCTAAGTCCTCTGCTACTCTTGCCGTCATAGAGTATCCTACCTGCATGGCATCTTGCTGCACAGTTCGATGATTCCCACGTTTTGTCCGTGCATGTCCCTCTGTAGTTGAACCCAGTTCGTCCTAAACATAATCCGGAGGCCGTACATGCATCTAAGGGATCGCAACACGAAGATGCCGAGACAGTCAAGTTGCATGGAGAGTGAGTTGTCTCTGTGGTGATACCATCAGGATAGAAACATAAAGACGAGTCCAGAGCTTCCGCAGCTCCAGTCGCAAATGCGAACAAAAATAATTGATTTATCTTCATTATGAAAATTAGAGAATGCAAAAGCGCAACTACACTGAAAAAAAGTTCAAAATAAATGTACAAGCAGGACGAGAGGTACGGTCAGCATATACTTCTAGCTTGGATGAATCGGCAGCCTAGCCGGGAGATCGTTAGGCCTTCGACTAGCATCCCTGAAGCGTAGGATGAAGACATCTAAATGATGAAGGGGAGCGTTCACCCATTCCAAACACTGACAACCAGTCAGAATGAGGCTTGAATTGAGTTCTGCCATCTCTTTAGGGCTGCGTTTTAACCTTCGTTACAGAGTGGAGACGAAGGCCAGGAAAAGGTCGTGCGCTTCCAGCGAGGATTGCAATCCCTGTCTCTTGATCGTTCTCAGACGCCACCTACCCAATGAACTGAGGGGCATCCGAATCATTCCCAATCATCCCAAGGAAGGGGTTCTTGGCTTTTGGGGTTCCCGTCAGAAGGACTTCGGGGTTCAAATGCATCTCCAGGAGCATCTGAATTTTGACGGTCTTGCTGGAAACGCCAATCAAGTCGACTGGGCTTGATATTGGGCTGTTCAACTGCATGCGAGGATTTTGAAGTCTGATACACTTTATAAAGACGAGCTCGATACCCGTTATGGAAGACAGAGGCGCAGATAAACTTGAAGAGCAGCAGAAACGGGCAGGAAAACCGCATCCCACTTCGAATCCTTCCTTCGTTCCTTCCTTCCAACAATGACTCTTTTACGAAGGTATATCTGGTGAGATTGCAATTCCCCACTGACCTTTCTTGGCGATTCGTATCGATTCCTTCGCGGAGACAGAGGTAGAGGAAATAATGAAGAAGCTGTTGATGGACAGAGGTTGCAGAAATCGCATCGCAGGAAATGCTCTTTTGGGGCGAGAGGCTAGCCAAGCGAGATCCCAACCTCCTCCTTCCTCGGCTGTCCCTAGTTTATTTCTTTACCACTTCTTCGTCTTGCGTTACTCTTCAACTCATTTCATGAATTTACATTCAGAAATGATTCAAACACGGTAGCTCAAAAGTGTACTACATCCTTCAGATGTTCATCCCTATTCCTCGCATTTGGCCAGCCTAGAAGCTGTGCCACAGGGTCACAGCTTTTGGTGAATCCCAGGATTCATGCAGTTTCACAAAGCTCGTCACGGTCACATTGACTGAAGGATGATTGAGACATCCGATGTTCCGATTGTACGTGCAGAGTACAATTTTGTTATTCTCCACATAAACATGTTCTTTCACAGCTTGGATACGAGTAGTCGCCAGCGCATGTTTTGTCTCTTTTCCAATCGCCTAGTGACAGACAATGTCAGTTTGTAAGTTTCCATCTGAAGTCTTCCATCAACAAGCGGTCTCGTCCTCAGGTCGACCATAGAGTTTGTCGAAATGCTGTTCTATGAGCCTGCTGTGTATAGCATCATTTCGCAAAGTGTAACCCTTCTCACAGTGTCCTACCATGTACCTGTCGATCTCCCATATTTTGATCACTTTCACTCTCGAGCATTTCTTCGGGCTGGAAGTTTTGTCTTGGTCGAACCGCGATTGGGACATAGTCATTATTGGTTTAAGCCTGCCTTGAGGCTCATTGAACCTGTCTCTAAAGCACATTCATGCCTGCAATCTGTCCAAATCTGCTTTTCAATTCAAGAATGCATCAAGCCGTACTTCGTAGGACTTCTGGCGGGTTAGCTCCTGGACGGTAGAGCTCAGCAATTCCCAAGGGGCGTCGCAGATGGAACATATTTAAACTTTTGGCGCAGGGAACTTCGAATACATCAGATTTTCCCCATAACCTGCCTAGAGTCAACCTTGTGGACATATATCTCATATCATCCATGAGAAATGTCTTCAAAGATGCTCGTGTGACCTCATGCAAGGCTGACTCGCGTCATCCTGGCAGCTTATCGCGATACGGCTTAGCGTTGCCTCGCCGACCTCGCTGTACGCCATGACTCTCTTCCTCTCTCTCTCCAACATCTCCCAACAACACCTCTAGCAGCAGACAATCTGCACTGCCAATATGATCCGCCTCCTTCCTTTCGTCGCTCTTTCAGCACTCGCGAGCGGCTCCGTGCTGCAGCAACCTCTGCAGAATGTCGTCGCGGACTCCCAAGCTCTTATCAACAGCAAGCCGTTGATCAGCTCGGAGGCACTCCAAGACCTGATCAAGACTGAGAACCTGCGGGAAAGATCGAAGGAGCTGTATAAGATTGCGGAGCTTAGTCTGGACGAATACAATCACCCAACGAGAGTTATCGGGAGCCCTGGTAAGCTCCAACAGTCACATTGCCCACTCTTGAAGCTCGAAAGCTGATAGCTATGTCGCACAGGACACCTTGGCACAGTCGACTACATCTATTCCACGATTGCAAAGCTCGGTGATTACTATGAGATCTCGAATCAGACGTTCCCTGCCGTTATGGGCAACATTTTCGAATACCGTCTCGTCCTTGGCAACCATGTCCCACAATCCGCGATGGCGATGTCTCTGACTCCTCCAACGAAAGACAAGGAACCAGTTTTTGGGCCTCTGGTGCTCGTGGCGAACGAAGGTTGCGATGAGTCCGATTATCCTAAAAACACTACTGGCTCGATCGCATTGATTAAGCGAGGTGTATGTGCCTTCGGAGACAAGTCTGCCGCAGCTGGCAAAGCTGGAGCAATCGCTGCCGTCGTGTACAACAACAGCCCTGGCAGTCTTTCTGGGACATTGGGTGAGCCTTCAAAAGATCATGTCGCGACCTTCGGCATTTCAAATCAGGATGCTCAGCCATATATCCGGGAGCTGCAAGCTGGAAAGATTATCAACTCTTCGGCGTACATCGATTCGGTTGTGTCGAAGGTCGGTACTACCAATATCATCGCACAAACCAAGGGTGGGGATCAAGAGAACTGTGTCATGCTCGGGGGCCATAGCGACAGTGTGGCAGAAGGACCAGGAATCAACGATGATGGGACCGGCACCATGACTCTGCTCGAGGTTGCTACCCAATTGGTCAACTTCAAGGTCAACAACTGCGTTCGTTTCGCATGGTGGGCCGGAGAAGAGGAAGGTCTTCTTGGTTCCGACTACTATGTCTCCCAGCTTTCCGAGGAGGAAAACTTGAAAATCCGCCTATTCATGGATTATGACATGCTTGCTTCTCCAAACTACGCTTACCAGGTTTACGACGCTAGAGACGACGTCAATCCAGTTGGTTCAGAGGAGCTTCGGGATCTTTATACGGAATGGTATGAGAAGCATGGAGAGAATTACACCTACATTGCATTTGACGGACGAAGCGACTACGATGCATTCATCAAGAACGGTATCCCAGGTGGTGGCATCGCGACCGGAGCTGAGGGAGTCAAGACCAAGGAAGAAGTCGATATGTTTGGTGGAACTGCTGGTCAATGGTATGACCCTTGCTACCACCAGCTTTGCGACGATATCAGCAACTTGAACTTCGAGGCGTGGTTGGTAAACACAAAGGCAAGTCCAGATCACCTTTCCTATAAGTACTGAAGGCATGCTAATAGAAATAGTTGGTTGCTCACTCTGTCGCAACTTACGCAGAGTCATTCAAGGGCTTCCCCAAGCGCACGAGCATCATGGTTACTGCCAATGAGAAAGGCTCTCTTTATCATGGCCCAGAGCTCGTTATGTAAATCATATATTGCCATTTTTTTTAGATCGAAATTAGAATAGAGCTTCAAGGAGGCATTGTAATAGAATAGTTGCATGTATCACAATATCGATAAATTCAATGTCGCACCCACACATCTATGCTTCCGAGATCTTACTCGAATATTTCTGGATATGTACTCTCTCTTGCTTCTTGATCCCACCAGTTTACCCCTGGCGATGAATTCATGGGAATTCTGGTGTTGAAGGAAGATCGACATAATTCTGGGATCTTGGGAATCCTTTCTTTCTCGCTACCATGGAGAATTTTGATTAACTGCATACTCTGCGGTTCAAAATGTGCGCGCATGCTGTGTGAAGTCTCTGCTAAGACCAATCACCGAGTCGACGCTTTGCGACCTCGCTTCACCTCCTTCGTGTGTTTCCTAAGTGAGAATGATGGGAATTTCGAATTTGTGTAGGTTGGTGGTGTAACAAACCGGTCCGAAGATGTTCTTATAATGAAGTGCTCTTAAATCAGTCAGTGACTGTGATTGGTAGAGTCACCACCGAGCTTCGAAAGACACAATCCTACACTCTTGATGAGCTCAAGTCCGTGGCCGAACGTTCACCCATTGCCAAAATACTCCAAGGATTCATAGACGAGTAAAATCTGAGAATATTCTACCCAAAGTGCCCAATCCCCTGCCTATAAAATAAAAAGGAAATTCTCCATCTCTCGCAAAACGCTCATACCAGCTTCACATCTTCCAACTTCAACGCACACACATAACTTCAATCAAAGAAAGAACACTTTTAACAATATAAACACAACAACTTAAACTCAATACATCTCAACATGCTTACATCATCACTTGAGTAGCCTATCAACATGGGAAGAGGAGGCTACGACACAACTGTTGTCCCAAAGCCACCCCCACAAAAGCCTCGTTAATACTTCACATGCTTTTCTTTCCGGCTGTCGTACTGTTAAACAGTGTGCTGATTACGAGAAAGAGCTTGGAGGATCTTGGATAAGGGATGCACCAAGAGAGTGAGTTAATGCACGAGGGTAATGGCGCATGGCTTTTTGGATAGCGAGAAAGATGCAAATGTCTGGCATTTTTCAAAAAAGTGTTAATCATAATTTGATTTAATCTAATGAAGTTAATCATGATTATAATCTATTAACCGGGGCGGGGGGTGGGGTTTGAACACGCTGGGTGAATGAGTTGGCGGTGGGGATGGTAATTTTTTGCAACTTTGTAATGCTTGACTTTTTGCGTCGGTGAAGGCGGAAAAGGCGTGAAAAACACAAAAAAGGTTTGAAAACTTGCAAAGGAAATAGAAAAGAAAGTTGTTTTTTAGTCATGCCGTTACTTTGTGATCAAATGATAGAGTAGGCCGAACCGATGCCAGCATGAGAAAGTTGACAGTGGTCAAACTCTTCAAGGATGTTTGGATATTCGCTGACGTCTTGATGCTTCGAAGGAAGACAGCTCAACTACGATTTCGAAAATGATTGTAAGCTAGGTGGAAATCCACAGATCCAATGGACACACAACTGGGGAACTAAACTTTGTTGTGAGGCATTCATGTAGTCATCGTCCGTCATTGATTGTCAATCATGAGTTTTCTCCTCTCCTACCTATTACTTCTGAACATATAGGTGCCTTCTTCTTCTTCTTCTTCTTCTTCTTCTTCTTCTTCTTCTTCTTCTTCTTCTTCTTCCTCCTCCTCCTCCCTCCCTCCCTCCTCCTAAACCGCACCCCCTAACCCTCAAAACACAATCAGCATCGGCGTCAACAACATCGCCAAACACCCCAATAACGTACACGTCCACCGCGTCCCCAAATTCTCCCACGTTCGCCAACTGAAAATAACAACCCCTCCATTCACCGCATATCTCATGGAAGAAATACTCGCCAAAACGGACTCAGTATAGATTCCGTAGACGTCGAGAATGTATTGATAGATATTGGTATAGATACCTGTTGCCCACGAAAACCCGAATGGGGTTGCGGTAAGGAGGTTAGACCAGGGCGAGATGGAGGAGTTCGTCTATTCGAGTCAGGACATTGAGATTGAGAATGTGAGTGCTACGGGGAATGCGAGGAGCATTCTATACTCGGGTGGGGGTTCTTCCTTCTCGCTCCTTTCGCCTTTCCATTTCATGGCATGCTTTTGATGGTAGGATGGGAAGAGCAGTGTGAGCGCGATGTTGAGACATATCCCCACCCTTATAGCAGCGAAACTCATTCCTACTAGGGCTTGAGAGAAGTCGTAGGTATCGGTGAAGAGGATGCTAAATCCTTGTAGGAACCCGAAGGCTACGACATAGGCGGCTACCAGCTAGAGGACGAGACGAATAACGATATACTCTCTCGTCGTTATGAGAAATGCTTATTTGAATTTGTAGCGAGGAGCTCCCAGACAGAGGATTGGAGCCCAATTTCTGGGAGGCAAGTTTTGGAGGAGGAGGATGAGCTATGGTGGAGGTGGTGCGCTGTCAATTTCAGGAGGATGGGAGTGAATGTTTCGGGAAGGAAGAGGAAGGTTAAGGTGAATATTGTGCCGGACAATCCAGTCGGTCCGGCACCAGGAGATATGTGAGGATCGAGCGATCTATCTACCGATGATGGGAGAGAATGCCGTTCCTGTTCTCCAAATCAGACTCCATCCCCACGCAATATCAGGTGGAGAAGGTACCTAGGAAAAAAGCAGACCCCACAAACGGCCAAGCAAAACTCCTCCCCTCAGGCCCAAACATATTCGCAACACACGCACCATGAATATTCAAGATAATACTCGCTCTCCACCCGCAAACGATCGACACACCAACTGCGTCCTTAGATCCGTCACTAGCACCGTCTCTGTCATGGACGCTAAATAGAGAATCTTGCTTCCAAAGTATATAGGATCTTGCCCCACAGTCTCGGATATTGGTCCTGGAGTCAAGGCTCTGGCCCCTATGCCCCAACAGAACACCGCATTGCAAATCGATTCGGCCACACGCTAGATGTTGAATTCGGAGGCGATTTTGGAGTCGGCTTGTTCGGAACTGGAGCACCAATCCAGGGCGAAGACGTCGATGAAGATCAAGACGCAGATTCAAGTTTTGTATATGGGGGACCCGTTTCTTGGATGGAAAGGGTCGGTCAAGTCGACGAGGATGTAGTACCTATTGGATAATTTGGAGGTGTTGCTGTAGGGTGTTTCGACACAATCAAGGGAAGCAGTCTCTGCCTCCGAGGAGATTCCATTTTGAGCCTCGATAGCCTTTAGGGAAGGGAACTCTTGAGGTTGAGGACGGACCCTTCGGTATTAGCGTAGGAACCGCATACCAGGCTCAAATTGGCAGACAGCAGCGGATAAGAGGTGTTCCAGGGCATTTTGAGGTTATATCGTTGTTGCAGAAAGTTCATTGCATCCCCGTTCAGCACTTGATGCCCCGCGGAGTTTGGGACGAGTGACGTTGACTTCGGCATTGAGATGCTGCCCAATCAAGTCGAGTGAAGGGACAAGCCACATCGAAGACTGCTCTATTGGGAGCTATCAAAACCCGTCGCAGTAACCAAATGTCGCAAGTGTGTCGTTCCGCGATGGCCAAAGGCATGCGTTATAGAAAGATCAATTGGTGATTGTTGGGTAGCGATCTCGGCGAGAGCTGCTTGACTGTGATTATAATTCGCCTTCGATTTGAAGAATTGAGAGATGAATCCGTAGGACTCTGGAAACTTGTTTGTAAAGAGCCGCAAGTTATGATTTTTCCTCAGCGTGTGAACGATCGCGGAAGAGGGCGCCGTTGAAGCCGAATTGGATCTTGAGACCTACCATTTCTGGTAGCAATGATTGCAGAAGGCCACATAATACTCAGGCGATGGCAATTGAGGTCTGCTGGCACAAGGTTGAGCTTTGGTGATGATCAAGATGTTAAGTTGTATGGAAGGAAGTTCATGATTCTTCAGATGAGGTCGGAGATTTTCGTCTAAGCGAAGTGCAAGGGTTCATGAAAGGAAGGGACGCGTGACTTTGTCAACTTTCAAGGATATAAGCTGGCAAGAGAAGGATTTCTGAGCTCGCTATTCAAATGTGTGCAACGTTGAACCTGGCGTTGGATAGCTGGCGCTGGAAGAGGTGTTACCTAGGTATGTGTGTCGACGAATCTAGGGATTACTTTCATATGATGCCAATTTTGGAATGGGACCTTTCCAGCTCTGTTGTGACTAGTGCAGGTGGTTCGAAGGCTTCTTCTTCAAGCATGTAAGGTTGAAGAAGGAAGATGTAAAAGTGGACTAGAAAGGACGAAGAAAAGTCGGCTCGAGGAGCAAATTCTCAAGGCTCCACTGCCGCAGGACCGGACCAACATGATTATCGACCTGGGAAATGGAGATAAGACAAAATTTTTGCGATGGAGTCTATTTCGCTACAGGGAACGAGAGCTTGCTGTTGAGTCAAGAAGATATTCATATCATAAGTGTATTTTCCACAAGCCCTGATATCGATTGGAGCTCCTGAAACACATCTGGAAAGTCCTCATCCATGGATGGAGACGTGGTCTCTAGCTGGGTTCTGAGGAGATCCCTCATAACCGCACAGCATTTGCGAAACCCATCCATAGAGCTCTAGCAATATCCTCCCAGCACTAGATGTGAAGGCTTTGTCTCAATGATTTCTATGCGTCTCAGTTGACGTTCCTTTGTTGAGGCGAAGCGCATTCGTGGGCTGCATGAGCGTCGGGGTTTTATGGACCTGGCTCTCGTGGCTGAAGGGAAGGCCCGATTGATGGGCCACTGGGCCGTGAAGAGTGACGATTGAAATGCTCGGAGGTGTCGGGTTTCGAAGAAGGTCGGAGGACAGTTGAGATCTTGCGAATAGGCTGGTAGAGGTTACAGGTGGCATGAACCACTAGGGTGGAGTGAAAGAGATGCTGGGAATCGAATCGGCGAGTTGCTGGTGGATAGGCATATATGATTTGATGTGTAGTTCGAAGGTGTTCGACCACCACGGTCCTTCCCGGTCACCCCGTGAATGGATATACTGTAATCGAGATATCCTTGTTTTCACCATCTTTCTCCATTAACAAAAATGCGTCGACCTTAGCACTCCCAAAACCGTTCGGGTGAGTTTTCTGCAAATCTTCAACGATCCGATCCGCTTCCACAGCATCGTAAAGTTTGACAATGACAATTCGAGGTTTCGAGCCACGCCTTTCGGACATGTTCTCGTGGCGTGGCACCACACGCAAGGGCAGTCCACGAGACGCCGACTTGTGAAAATGCTCCAGCCCTAGCGTGTCTCTGAGGTTGAATTCCAGGTATTTGTACAGCTTTGAATACATTGGTGACTCTGCTTGAATCCTGACTTGTTTAGGCATACCCCTAAGTTTCGAAATGGGTATGTCAAATTGAGATCGAATGGCGCGCGTTGAGAAGCGGTTCTAGAAAGAGTCGTCTTTAGGATGCGCGAGTTGTCGTACTCGGAGCCGCGTAAGAAGTTGGCCATTACTCCAATAGTTCCATAATCATACGGCGCAATACAAGATGTATCGTACCTCGCTCTCATAGCGTGGAGTGGCGCGAAGGACTCCGCCGTCACACGAAGCTTGATAAGAAAGCTGCCGCGTACCATATTCAACGCGACCGTTTGTCCTGTTCGATTGATGAAGGATGATTGTTGCAACGCGTTTTCCGTCTTCGTGAGTCGCGTTGGTAGCCTCAATTGTTGTTTTTGTTGCGAGAAGGAATTTGTTGTTGAGGCGAGGTCGAGTGTTAGAAGTCTTAGGCAAAGTGAACCCCTGTCCGGAAATCCCAATGGGGAAAACATGTGATAGCTTTTGAAACTTGGAAGAGCAGAGCTAACTTCTGTAGTGGCCGAAGAATTCAATTGTGGTCCTGAGTGTATTTGTCATGAGGAAATCTGCGCTGGAGCAAGCTGTCTTCAATTGTGTATCCAAGCACAAGCACATCAAAGAGTAGCGGGGTCGAGGCTGTAGATCAGAGTATGTAAATTCCTGACGAGGATCTCATTCAGATCTGGGTCAACCCTTCATGCTTCGAGATGTCCGCAACTAATTCAGGGCTACGCCCCTCACAACCACCGAATCAGCCTCATCATCTTTCGAAGAGCATGAAAGTACATTTATCACTCCCCACAAGTCAGCCGTCGCTCGTCATTTTTGGTTGAGTAGTGATACGGTGGTCCTGACGCTTTGGGAATGTCGAATATTGTCCGTAAAGTTCGTGAAGCCCTGGAAGTGTTTGGCAGACTGGGACATTAGAAGTCCCATTTCCAACCTCTGACATTTGCTGAATCGAAGGTGGTGCGAGTTGACCAACAAAGAGTCGACCAAGCTCCACATGTACTGCCCTTCTTCGAGCTCTCTACGAGTAAGGTGGTGGAGATCCACGAGGCTCAAGTCCAGAGTGGTGGCTCAGCGGCTTGATGATGCCGAAGATCGAGTCAATAAAGAATGTTGGAAGAAGAGTTGCAGACTGAATAAACCTTGGGCTGGAATTTATACTCGTGATAGCCGAGCGTTTAAGAATCGAATCGTGAAGCCGAAACACGGATATCGGATGTAGGGAAGAATGCAAAAATTGATCACAGGCTTCATAGCCATGCCCTGTCCACCTCAATATCTCGCAAGAAATGGGAACACGGTGAAAGTGGATTCTCCTCTGCTGTCCGTTTCCTCCAAACTGAAGCCTTCTGGAGCGACGGTTCCAAAACCGTGTGGGTACTTCTTTTCTAACTCTTGTATTGCTTTGTCTGCTGCCACGGCAGACTTTATCTTGGTGCGAATAAGAAATCGAGGGTTTGGACTCGGCTTGTTAGTCATCTCGCGAAGTGCAACCGTCCGAACCAAACCCTCTCCCCGTTCTCGCTCATGGACAAGTGCGTCCCTGAGCCGATATCGCAATTGATGGTTTATCTGCTCGTGGATATTCGATGACACGGAGAGATATATAGATGCCTTTTTTTAATCATAAGTTCGAAAGGCATATGGTAAGGCGAGGTCAAATATTGGTTGTCGAGCAGCCATATCTGCTAGAGTCTCTTTCAAAGCTTGCGATTGCGTTCGGTAGGTGCGAAGCCGATAGGGAACCCAATCTTTCCAATCTGCGGTTCACTTCTCCTCAATATTGGCTTTGGTTCTCCTGGTAGCACATTGTACTTGGCTCGAAGGGCGAAAATCGGTTCGAATGACCATGGGGTAAGGCGCAGCTGCACCACGAGACGAGCGCGAGGATTGGCCATTTGGAGGACAGTCGTGCTAGATGCGAGTCCGCAGGAGCAAATAGTGACAACTCGGTTGCTTGTTAGGCGGAATTGAGGGCTGTAATATCGATTGATGAACGTTGAGATACAAATGTCGTCGGATGTTGGATGTTGGATGTCTCAGGGCGGGAGTTGGACGCTTGCATTCCGATCCAGCCCCACGGGGAATAACACGTGAAGGAAGTCGCAGCAAAGCTCATGCTACATTACGAGATCAATGAGCTGTAATTTTTGGTGTAGAAAATATTTCGTGCGATGCATAAATACTACGCGGTCTAGAATCTGAATCGACGCAACATAATGTGGATTTCGAAGAGGGGAACGGAGAATGCGGGGTAGCCTCATCATCTGCTCAGTGATTAGGACATGCTGTAATCCGATGTGAGGATGAGGTTGCACGCGAAAGTAATAGGGTTGATGCGGGGTTAGACATATACATAAGATAATTACATCTTCTATGGTATCCTGCCCAGCGCCGCGCCAAGCTTCGTAGAACATCTTCCTAGCATCTCGGAAGCCCTCGCGGTAACATGTTCCCAGCGATGACCTATGTTCGCTGTGATTAATGGATCCGATATAGCTCCATGCAAGTATCATCCGTTGTCTCCTTGAGATTGGCCCACGTTTAACAGAGGGTAATGCGAATATCCTTCGGGCGCAAAGTGAGCAGGCTGACGAGGAGTGCGAAGGGCAGAGGATAGAGTAAGCTGTGCGGAGCAGGAAGGCGATAATGACTTAGACAGAAAGGATGACCGTTCACTGGGATAATGCGCACAAGGGCAAATCGTAGGTGATGACGTTGGTGTTGCTGGGAAATGGTAGGTCAGGCGAGGTCCAGAAGAGCCGAGCGAGAGGAGCGTGTCAATTGGATTGTCGTCCTGAAAATACAAGCTATCTGTACTTGAATGGTATGGGCCGCGGACCTTGATCGTCGAAATTTCCAACGTGAGACCAGAGAAGAAGTCGAGGGCGGTGAAGGCCGTTAACTTTCGAAGGAAAACGACCTGATGTTGTGATTGTGGATACTATAAATGTTCGAGGAGACGTCGCAGACTGGAGAACCAACAAGTAGGGTGAGGTAGTATAGTATAGTATAGTATGGCGAAGGGGGCGTATTATTACGCTAAGTTTTGACGATTGGTGTGATTGACGGCTGGCGACTTTCAGGTTGATCCATGCTCTAACTTTCCTCCCTTGACCCTTCCCCGAGGAACGGGAATGTTTTGAAAAGGGTGAAGATCTTTGGCCCGGTCGTGTGCTGTTGTGCTGGCGTCTCCGACAGGTCGAAACCAGTTACGCCAAGAGTTGGGAAACCATTTGGGTGAGCTTTGTTCAACTCTTCCACGATCCGATCGGCAGTCTCGGAGTCAGTCTTGCCCACCAGCAGAATGCGTGGTCTAGGATCTGGGTCATTTCCGAGAGCCTCAATACGCTGAATGAGTTTTCCGCGGTTGGGGCTTCTTGCGCCGTCCTCTTCGTTTGGTCTGTTAAACACCAAAGCGTCGCTGAGACTATGATCCAGCCTCTTGCGCAATTTCAAATAACCATCTGAATGTACACAAAAGTAGACTTTCTGCCAGGTCCTACTGCGAGTTCGGAATGTGTATGGCAAGCTAAGATCGAATGAGGCTTGTTGTACGGCCATCTCAGCAAGGATTTTCTCCAAGTATGCCTGATTAGACCTCGTGGATGCGAAATGATTCATCATTCCCCAGTTTTCGATCTTGTTATCACGCATGTAGGGTGCGCTCACGCTAGAGAGAAATGCGCAAGACGCCGGTGCAAGACGCAACCTGATTTTCAACTCCCCACGAATATATATGCTTGATTCGACCCTCTCGATATCGAGGCCGGAAACGAGGAAGTGTTCAAGCAGGCGGACCAGGGGTCATTGCGAGAAGAGCTTTGAGCGCGATTGTGATGTTGACCTGGATCTGTTGCAGGAGTGGTCCAGGTGAAGTTGGACGTTGGAATTCGAAGCGACCCGGAAGTGAACCCCTGCCAGCCGAATGCCGCGATCCTTCTTTCGGTAGTGCACGTGATTGACAGGGACAATTCAGGGAACGTTGACAGCATCTCTGTGGAGTATAACCAGTACAGGTTGAATAATATAATCATGTGTAGAGTTAGACAGAAAATACCAGCCTCGAGAGAAGTAGTTGTATTTGTCCAAGACTGGTACGGCACGTGCCAGAGATCTTGAACTCAGGGCAGCCTGAGAGACCGAGCTGTCAACAGCGGGGCGTGGGATACGGGATCGGGGCGGGAGAAATGATTTTAGTAACGGAGCTGCTAACATGGTGCACGCAAGAGGGTGACAAACTGGGTTCAAAACATATACATAGCAGACGATATCAGCTATGAGATGGCTTGCCCTGCCAGCTTCAGAGAATTTTCGGATATCTCTTTGCCCCTTTCATCATGCAAAGAGAGGCTGTTGCTTGTCCTCGTCGATGATTCCCGACGAGGAAGGTATTGGCGTTGCTCTCTCGAAGACTGTGACGCAGATTCCTCCTTCCTCCTTCTCCAACTTGACATGATTGAGAAAAGTGACAAGCAGTGTTGGAGCCGTGCTTCGATTTGGTTGGGGATGAGTCTGGGGAACTGTATCTGATGTGAAGAATGAAATCCTGAAGTCGAAGAGACTGGTCGCGCACAATGGTGTCCCGGAAAAAGCTGAAGGTCGAAAGTTTGAGGCTCCGAAACATGGTGTTGAGAGATTTAAAAATGCTTGCGAACATGGGGGCAAGATGCCTTGTTCAATCTTTAGCCTCTGGTAGTTGATCCGATCGACGGTCTCGAAGTACTGGTATTCCTGCTAGGCTGGAATGATGGTCCCTGCTGGTCCTCCTGTGGTACTCCCACGAATGGGAAGAAGCTTCCCCTCCCCCCATAAGGAGGCTTCACCTCGTCGCACAACATGAATCCATCGACTGTGAAATCTAAGCCCGGTGGATATTCTTTTCCTAATTCTCGAACAATCTCGTTGGCTCTCTCAGCACCGCCGGCGTTCTGACATACCACCATCCGTGGTCTTGGATCTCTTTTACGTGGCCCCGTGGAATCCTCACGGTTTTCAATGTTGCGTAGGGTAGTTCTCAGCCTTCCTTCCGTTTTCAGCGGGGCGCGATGGCTCAAATTGTGGAATAATGGCAAAGTTGGCATCGTTGCGAATTTAGGCGGCCAGTTGCAGTATCTCGCTTTGAGCATGTTGATTGCTGCGCTTGATTTAGAAGTAGGCCGAAGGCTAATACCTAGCGCCATGGTCGGAAGCGGTTACTAGAACACTTGTGTTCGCTTTCAAGGCCGATGTATCTTGAAAAAGAACATGAGTGTGCGTGTGGTGTTGGATGAGTACTGAGGTCGCGATGAGGTCGAAATCAGATTTTGTTTTAGCGAGCTGAAACATGCCCCAGTGATTGAGGGTGTGAATAACCTTACCGTGTCTGTTGGACTTCCAACATCATTCTAATGCAAAGCATGATTGCTCATGAAAATGACCGACCTCAAAGCAGCGATTTAGAAGGAAGATGCGGAGGTGCGAAAGTGTTAAAACGAGGAAGAAAGGAAGAAGCTTAATGGTGTCGATCGAGTTGAGGCGCCACCCTGGGCTAGTGCTAGCGTAACTTCCTTCGACAGGGTTGCGAAAAAATATATAGAAGGCGCACACCATGTTTTCAGATCCCATCCTCCTTCCATCACAACACATCGCCGTCGTCCGAATCTCTTGCCACAGCACGAGAGCCATTCATCTACCAAATGGAGTCCCAAGAAGCAAGCGCTCGAAAATTTTAGCCCTAAGCTACACGTCTTCGGTCCCGCTCTCGGTTTCTGAAGGGTTTGTCATTTTTTAGTTAATTTTTTCCAGGGTTAGCAGCCGCGTTACGAGAAATCCTCAACGATGGGCCCGAAAAAGGACCCACAAACGTAAGATTTTCAGGAAAATGTTTGCAAGCGAAGTTCTATATAACTCGATCGTGGGTAGTCCCGCCGTCTTGATCCAAGCCGTGCTTCTTCGTCCTTTTATGATTGGCAGGAAACGATTGTCAAGATGAGCAAATCAGATGATATCCAAGCTGCTCCAGTCTCCGAGAAGATTGCTGAGATCAATGAGGCACCTCGACCTGGGTCTGCGAGTGAGGGATCTCAGGATGCGGAGAAGGGGGAATATCAGGCACCGGGGTTGCACAGGCAGCTGAAGTCGAGACATTTGCAGATGATTGCCATCGGTATGTCTGACCCTCTCTAGCCATGTCACTCACTGACATGAACAGGTGGTACGATTGGAACTGGCCTTTTCATAGGATCCGGAGAAGCAATCTCCAAGTCAGGCCCTGCTGGCGCCCTGATTGCCTACATCTTCGTCGGAACTCTGGTTTACTCCGTCATGCTTTCCCTCGGCGAGATGGCAACGTATATACCCATTTCTGGAGCATTCACGGCTTTTGCGACACGATTTGTTGATCCCAGCCTTGGCTTTGCAATGGGTTGGATTTATTGGTTCTCATGGGCTATGACGTATGGACTTGAACTTACAGCAACTGGACTCATCATCAAGTACTGGAACAACAGCATCAACACCGGCATCTTCATCGGCGTCTTCTGGGTCGTCATCACGGCTATCAACTTTATGCCTGTTAGATTCTATGGCGAGTTTGAATTCTACCTGTCGCTCGTCAAGGTCATTACTGTCCTCGGGTTTCTGATCTTCGCCATCTGCATCGACGCCGGAGCTGGGCAGCACGGCTATCTCGGATTCCACACATGGGGCAATCCGGGTGCCTTCGCTCCATACCTACTTTCCAGCACGGGTCCCCTCGCCAAGTTCGTCGGCTTCTGGGCTGTACTTATTCAAGCCGGCTTCTCCTATCAAGGTACTGAACTCGTCGGCATTGCTGCCGGCGAAACGGAAAACCCACGCAAGAACGTCCCAGCCGCCATCAAGAAGACCTTTTACCGAATTCTCTTTTTCTTCGTCTTCAGCGTCTTCTTCATTGGCCTGCTCGTGCCATACACAAATCAAGAACTGCTTAATCAGGGCAGCGACGCCAATTCATCCCCCTTCGTCATCGCAGCCAAGCTCGCTGGCGTCAAAGTCCTTCCTGGAATCATCAACGCCGTCCTCCTCTTCGTCGTTCTCTCCGCGGCAAATTCAAACGTCTACTCCGGGTCACGTATCCTGGTCGGTCTTGCAGATGAAGGTAATGCTCCCAAGTTCTTCACCATAGCATCCAAGGCTGGTGTCCCTTACTGGGCCGTCGCATTCACATCGATGTTCGGCCTTCTCGCTTTCATGAATCTCTCGTCTGGTGCTGGACAGGTGTTCTCGTGGTTCATGAACATCACTGGAGTTGCAGGATTCATCACATGGGCATGTATCAACGGATGCCACATCGCATTCATGCGCGCTTTGAAAGCTCGCAATATCTCCAGGGATACACTTCCATTCAAGGCTTTCTGGCAGCCATACTTCGCTTGGTATGGCCTGTTCTTTAACGTCCTGATCATTCTCACGCAAGGATTCACAGCATTCATACCTTGGAGTGTGAAGGACTTCTTCATCAATTATGTTAGTGTGATCTTGTTCGTGGTGTTGTATGTTAGTCATAAGTTGGTGAGGAGGACGAGCCTTGTGAAGAGCACTGAGGCAGATATTACGACGGGGTGTTTGGAGGAGGCTGAGGCAGCTGAGTCGTATAGTATCGAGGCGCCGACTACCACTTGGGGAAAGTTTTGGGCTTGGATGGCTTGATTCTGGAATCTTGATTCAATTAAAGCGGCATTTCTTAGTGCGGCTTAGCGGGCCGCGGGTCGTGGGTTGTTGAGACTCGATAATTTTACAGTTGGACTCTTCGTGTGTATATATATATATGCACATGTATAGATGTATATGGCATTCCAATAATGAAAATCTTCAAACACATCACCCTTCGGGATTCTGGTACGTACGCAGTGAACTCTGCTGTGGCCATAAGGGTTGACCGGGATATCGGCCCGAGATCTCACATATCATTCCGAACGGGAAGCAAGGGGTTATTGAGAGCCGGGGTTCAGCCGATTTTCAACAACCTCCTACAACAACACCTTAGTTCTGGTTCCACCAAACGGTACTACTATCAAGTGCTGGCGACTAACCACACATCGATTTGCCAGCTAGACACTATACTCGCGAGTCCCGTGCCCGCCGACGAATCTCCATTTTCTAACCTCATCTCTTCTTCCCAGATCTCGAATCACGATAACAACAATAGAACGCAACGCCTACACGCACACCAAGCCAAATTCGCCTAGTCAAGCCCAGATGAGTGCAAACAATGGGTTCTTGAGAGTACCGATGTGCATTCTCCGATTGCGCCTCGACAGCCATTCTTGCCGACCTATCAGTGCTTTTCGCGAACATTTCCGGAGGATCCTGCCAAAAATACGGTTTTGATTCATATCAAAAGGCTCCAAGGCACCCCATCAAACGTGTAATCTATCGAAGCAATACTTCGCCCGATAGCTGCTCCACAGCGGCCTTTCGAGCCGAATTTGGACGAACCATTTATATATCGCGATAGTCCTGGTCCGAAGTATCGAAAGATCACTGTAATCCAAGGACTCACTTTGAAACAATCTTTTCTTTACGCGAGAAAGTAGTGAGTGGCTTTGGGGACGTGTTAGTTCGGCGTGCAAACCCAAAGGGAAGAAGTCTGACTTTTCACGACCGCAATACATCCCTATGCGCGAGAATGTTCATGCCTGGACCGACAGCAGACCGCGTTTATCGATAGTACATCCGAGCGAGACCATCACAAAAGAGCGTCCTAGCGATTTTGTTGCAGAACTTCAGCAGTTTCATCAAAGGGACTCGACACCACTCATTGCAACAGGCTTCGAAATTTGGTATTTGACCGATAGAAAAAGAGGGCCTTTGTGTCAGTTGCTTGGTAAAGACTGCATTGGTGGTGAAAAGGGCTACAGAATGGCTATATATACACAGAGGGAAAGTATACCCCGGAGGACCCCGAAACAGGCCGCGTGTAGGCCGCGTCCTCAACTGACACTTTGACGCCCAACATATCCATTCCATTCCTCGAAAATAGTGAAGAAGTCAGCTTCGAGGATGGTAAAGTATGCGTTCAAATGATCTAAATCGGAAGTCTCTGGTGGGTTAGAGAGGTTTTGGCATTCGTTTCGACTTGACGGACAATGGAACGAGGGGGCACGGAATTTCAATCAATCATACCTTCTGTGGAATCTCGCCGGTATCTTTACAGTCAGAAGGGATGAAGAGGGCACCCAAAACGGTGCACCGCAATGACAGCTGGATGTGTGCAGCTCTCCCGACTAGTTGCGATTGGAAAGGGATGGCCCAAGGCTGATGGGAACAGCTTTTCACTCCAGCATTTTCAATCTCACAGCCTTGATAAGACCTTCGAGAAGGCCAAGCGAGGCTAAGTTACCACATGCAGAAAGCATCACAGTGTAAGCCTATGGCCGTCCATTGCGCAGAGAAAGTGAGCTAGAAAAGTCCAGGCAAGCCTGGGAGATTGGGAGCGCTGTTTCATTCTGTCAGGACTGACATGCGCTGGTCACTTGGCCTTGGCTTTCTAGTCTTGGATATAATAATGCAATGGACGTTTCTATTGCATAGCAAACTGCTCGGAGACTTCAATATCATTCAATCAGAGCAAAGTCCGTCCTGAGTTTATACATTCACATCACGTGAGCCGTAGCTTCTACCTCATCCTCATCTCGCACCTGCCAGCTCTAATGACTGGAAGGACCTCCGAATTTCAACCTCGAAGATGAGAACTTCTGGGAAGAAGTTGTTTGCTTATTCCCAGGGCGAAGGCAAGAAAATGCAATTTCCTTCAGCCACAGCGGCAAGACTCCAGCCACCCCACCGAAATCGTCGGCACCTCGCGTTTCGAAAGATTGAACGACCTCTCGACCTCCCCTCCCACAAAGCATCACGAACGGCATCACGTCGACCGACACAGCGAGCCAATATGAGTTCGTTGCGCCCCATAAGCTTGTGCCGGCTTGCTCTGCGCTTCCAAGCCCGGTCCTGTGAGCCAATCAATGTCATTCGCTCACGATACTTTTGGGGAGGAACACCGTCTGACACGATCATTTTATTCGTAAATTTCAATGCCAGCCAGGATAACCTCAGTGTCACGAGAAACATACTTGAACAGGTTGCTGCCACCCACCCGCCTTTCGAGCTACGATTCTCGAGTCCCATCTTGTACCCCAACGGAGAACATCCTTTCACTAGGGACTCCGATCCAAGAACTGTCAAGTATGGTCTTGTGTCCGAAAACCTCAATCAACTGCTCCCAAATATTAGAAGAGCACTGGGAAATGTGGAGGTCCTGCGCCCGTCTACTATGGCAAAGGGGAACAGCACCTGTTGCAAGTCACCGAGCACATTTCAGGATTTATCACCCACCCGAGAAGCGTGAAACACAGGCACCGATCCCCTGACTTTGTTGTCTTACTCAAAGGCCTGGATCGTGAGCTTGAGAATGTCCGTACTTCCATTTTCTATAATTTAGAAAAGCAAGCGGCCTCGAAACATTTATATCCCGTTCATTCCGCTTCACGACATCCCTCAGCCTAGAGGCGACAAAAGCCTAACTCTCAACATAGCGAGGGGGATAATCAAAGACGTCGCGAAAGATCTAGTCGAGGAGCTAAAAGCGATTGCGAACGACTTAGGCGTTCTTAAAGCTGAAGGGTTTGAGTTGGTACAAGAACCAAGCTTGGCCGAAAAGAGAGCAAATATTCTTCCACCTAAAATATTCATACCGTTTCTCGGGAAGAAGTAGCTATTTTCCGATATTCCGAGAATCTCAGTCACAAAGTGTACAGCGCTTGCAGCTTCTGGGCTCAAGATTTCCTCGATGATACTCAAGTCGATGGACGAGAATGGAGGGCTTAGATGTTCGCATAGTCTTCTCCTGCGCGATCGACCACGCGTGCCAGAATCGAAGCGTACTCGAGTCGAAAGAAGAGAAGTTGGCGGAAGCTGCCTGAGGCTGTACCTCTTGCACTTCACCAGTCCATGATCTGGGTTCTTGGAGATTCTTGTCGGAAAGTGGGCATTTGATGGGAAAACTAACGACCTATGAATGTAATCCCCGAGGATCAATTGGAAAATGAATCGTGGATTGAATATTTTCAGGGACTTCTCAGAGGCTCGACTATCTGAACTTCTCATCATCCTCAATGTCCAGACTCCCAGCCGTGCCAGAGCTTTCTTTCTTTAAGCAAGTACTATCACTAGCTAATGCCATGCCACTTTGTTGAGCGTAGTACCTGAGAATTGCCAAGCCTGTAGCAAAGTCTAAACGAATCCGGGAGATGAAAAAAGCTTGAGCTTCTCAGAACACATGTACTACGAATACGACATCGAGGCTCTCGGCCGGTCCATGGCCGAGTCTCGCTTCCAGATTTTCATGCTTTGCAACCTGTTGACTTCTTCTACTACCTATAGTTCCATCCTCAACATCGAAATCATACAACATATGCCATCGTGATACCTAAACACGTATAATTGTTCGCGAGTCACGAGAGTCGATACCATGCAGCAAGGGGGTGGTGGCTGATTATGCAGACCAAGAAGGGGTTAGCGGCCAAGCCACATCAGAATCGCTTGATGTCTAACCTCATTTCAACTTCATCTTCCAACTATTCTTGTCTGATATTGTACTACAATCTAGCCTGACGCTTCGCCACTACTCTAGAGCCCACAAAATCCTTCTGATCACTCCCGACAAGATGACGTTTACGATATTACTAGAACTTGAGCGACAGTCATGCCAACGTATCTACGCACTTTGAACCAAGTACGGCCTCACCTCTCCCTTTGCTATGAGCTTGATACGATATAACATCTGTGAAACACCCTCAAATTTTGAGTTATTGATAAAAGCAACGCGGAAAGTCGCTGAGAAGCAAGCGCTTTTTGACACTAGTCTACTTGACCCATACCGAACGCACTCCAGTCAAGAGCCGCAATCAAGTATCATAATGTATCTACTGATCTTGCTAAGCTGTAAGATCAATTCAACTTCATGCTAGCTGATGCCGAAGTATATCAAATGCGCCACACAGAGGAGGATCCAGTCAAGCTCGTGTCTTTGCGCCAGAAGCTATTCACAAATGCTGCTGCTTATCATTCCTCTCACGTCTCAATTCAGAATCGAATTGAAAGCAGTGCAGAGGCAGATCGAATTTTCAACAAGATAAAGAAAATAAATGTGCAAGATCTAGGTGCCATACGAGCAATTGGACGTAGACTGCGAATGCAGTCGCGAAAAGGCACTCAGGATGCGGATAGGAAGCTTTATCTTTTCCTAGGTACGCAGTAGCCACAGTATATGACAGTTTCCATCTTAGCATCAGACACAACTCCTGACAGGACTTGAAGCGTTGGCACATTCAGTACTTTTCAGCCTGAAGAGCCCGAGCAAGAATCGATCTGCTCCAAGAAATGGAATGACAGCAGGAGCACTCTGTCACAGGGAACTCCGATGAGGCCATTCCACCCAAGCTGAACTCATATGTCGGGCTAAGACAGCTTGTGGTTCTGCACCAGGTATGCCCCTAGGCCTTACGTCATGTTTTGAGATCTATTTCCTTTGCGACTTGATCAGCTCCCTAACCTACCTCATCATAGATTTTCACACCTTGAACTATACTTACCTCATCTACTACTACCTCTCAAGAGTTAACACCGGCCATGTGTTACGACCCACATGGTCTAATGGACCATAGGCTCAGTAAGCGAGTAAGCTCGTCTATAAGTAGAACCTAGGATCATGGGACACGGGACGACGGAGGTCACGTGATGGAGTCCAAGTGGGGAGGAGTGTTGCGGATAAATTTTAGACTAGCGTGCACGTGATAAATTGAGGTGTGCTATAAAGACTGTCTCTTCTAACTCTACAGTGGACAGGTACGCTGTATTTATAGGCCTCAGGGCCCTATAGGGCCTTCCAGGGCCTTCTAGGGCCTTCCACAGTTTACGTTACCCTGTGACAATAGGCTCTCCAGGCCCTTCCAGGGCCTTCCGCGCCACTAGTGGCGCGTAAGCCTCAGGCTACAACAAGGAGTCCCGAAGGGATAAAGACTCTACTTGTTAAGGACTCTAAGAGTAGGAAGGTTTTATATAAGCAGATAGGATTCCCTTAGATAGGAGCTTCGTAGTTAACTCAAATATAATATTTTAATAATATATTTAATAATTAAATTTAAATATTATTTTTTATTATATATAATTAATTTTATAATTAGCTAATCGAGCTAACCGTTATACTTTGAGTATTAACTCTTGTAATATTAATTAAGTATTTTATTATATTTATTATTAAATCTTTATTTAATAAATTAATTTTTAAATTTATATTATTATAATTTTTAAAATATTAAAAGTTTAAGAATTTGATTTATATAATAAAGCACGAAATAAACTATACTTATATTTAATATTATATATAATATATATCGAATTTAATAAAAATAAATTTAAAATTAAAATTAAAAAAATATTATAAATAATTATTATAATATAATTAATATAATAAATATATATTTAATATATATTTATTATATATTTAGCGTATAACCTTATTACTTCTCTATTTAATTTAGTATCGTAATCGGAGAATAAAATTTTATTTTTATATTTATAAGAATATTATAATAAATTTTTTTATAAATATTTTTTTTAATTAAATTAAAATTATTTAAAAAAATTATTTCGATTATAAAATAAATATTAGTATTAGTATCACCAGGGATACTTATTACATGTAATAGGCCAGAAGCACGTAAGAATCTCAGTCTTAGTATACTTGTAAATTCGTTGTATTTATAGGAAAAGTAGAGCGTAGAATTGGAGAGTTATATCCTCCAACTCTGGCTCGTCCCGCGCTAGTACTAATGCAGCCTAGTGCTATACGTGACTACTTTATTATACCCACACTAGTAGTTCTTTCTTTATAGAAAGAAGCCTCCCAATGTAATCAATCTCATTAAATTATCGCGTTTATT
>FJOG01000010.1:1212714-1271112 GCA_900073065.1 Phialocephala subalpina
TTTTTTATAAATTTAAATTTGAAATATTTTTAATAAATTTTCTTATATAAATTAAATTCGAATTATTGAAAAGAAATTTCAAATATAAAAAATATTCGAATATATTATTATTAATTTATAATTATTAATTATAATTATTATTGCAATTATTATTAATAATATAATCGAATAATTATAAAGTTTTTATTTATTAATATATTTATAATTAAAAAAAATTAAAAAAGAATTTAATAAATAAAAAAAATAAAATTAATAAAATTTTAAAATCTAAAATATAATTACAAAAATAATTAAAAGGAATTAAAAATTTTTTGGGAATCTTTTTAATTTTATTTTCTTAAAAAAGATTTATTTCTTTCGATTTCTTCGATTTTATAAAGTTTTTTATTCTAAAAAAAAATTTAAAATATATTATTTTATAATAAATTAAATATTTCGAATTATTAATTCGATTAATATATATAAAACTAAATTTTATTATTTGAAAAAATTAAATTATATAAGGCTAATATTAAATATTATATAAGAAAAACAAAGAAAATATTTACTTATTAAAAATCCTTTGAAAATTCTTTAAAAAAAATATTAATATATTTACGAATTAATTAGAATAATTTAATGGATTTAATAATTTAAATATATTTAAAGAATATTATAATAAAATCAAACGAATAATAATATATTAAATTAAAAAATTAAGAATTTAAAAATAATTTTTATATAATAAATTTAAAAAATATTAATAAATACCAAATTCTTAAAATATTATAAAAACGATTTTATAAAATTATTATTCGATTATTTAATTATATATTAAAAGAATAACTTCAATAAAAATATTTAATTATATATTTTATTATAATTTAATTAATATAATAAAAATTAAAAATATAAAAAAGGGTTAAAAATAAAATTTATATTTAAAAATAATTAAAAAAGATTTTTTATAATATATATAAAATTATAATAAAAGTAAAAGTCTTTAAAATAAGAAGGCTATTATTATAATCTAAGAAAAAAAGATTTTTTAAATTATTTTTATAATTAATAAAATATATTAAAAAATAATAAATATTTATTTAAAGGTTATTTAAATTACTTAGGTTATTTAAATAAGCTAAATAAAAAGAGGGGAACCAAAGGTAATTAGTGCCTAAGTAAAAATAGCGAGTTTATTAATCAACCTTAAAACAAAAAAAACTATATTCAATTACCAAGAAAAAAAAGGAAGGGCGGCTTCGAACCCAATGTGATGCGGGGAACAAAACAAGTTAGTATTGTACTGTACCTATTGTCTGATACATTGTCTGGAATTTGGTTATTGTCAGCTATTTGCATTGGTGCGATTCTTGCAAGTGTAAGTTCTGCCTATCGTCTGATCTTTGTCCAAGCTTTGCTTCTTTGACCTAAGATGTGCCTGGTTGGTTTTGCCATTTCATCAGAAAAATATACTAACAAGTTCTCCTTCTTCGTTGAGGGAGTCTTATCTCATTTTGCTCTAGTTATCGCAAATTTGCAAGTTGGTGTTCATCCCTCCCCGTCACGTTCTCTTCTTCTGCCTTTGTTTGTCAATGCTGTTCATCCATTCACTTCCATGCTTCATGGTCTGGCAACAAGTCTAACACTCTCAAGGATCTTGCAGATTTCAGTATGGCAAAGTATATCTGTATGTCGAACCTGGGGAGCTATCACCGGCTCGGTTTTGATAGCTGCTTGCACTCTCAAGGCGGATTTTCGGCTCGTTAGTACAATTTAATTAGTCTTCGGCACACAGTGAAGAAACGCTGACTATCAGTACGCGATCTAGAAATGTCTTTGAACGCGTACCTTCTCCTTCCATTCTGCGACACTGGTCTCCACCATCACCACGAGATACCACCAAGATGCCTGCCTATGGGTCTATATTTCTTGGAGCAATGTGGTAAGTCTTCGTTCTCTATTATAATTGTATTTGCAAGCAGTACCTGACTGTTCTAGGCTCTGGGGACGCTCCGATGCGGAGGTCATGTCAACCTTTGCCTCCAAGTACAAGCCAGCGCCCACCGCGTCAAATCCAACCTTCAACCCTAAGGATGATGTCTCTGTCATTATCCCTACCCTGAATCCTCCTACCGAATTCAAAGCATGCCTCTTACGGATTTTCGAAAATGACCCGCTAGAGATCATTATCGCGACTACGGAGCAGCACTTGGAGAAGATTACAAAGCTTGTCAATGAGATCATCTCCGACAACGGCCTTGATCTATTCAAGGTTGCCTTCGTCACATCAGAAAAAGGGGCCAGGGTTCAGTTCAGAGCCGGTGTCGAGAAAGCAAAAGGCAGCATCATTGCTAAGTGCGACGATCATGTTTTCTGGACCCGACAATTCCTTCAGCATATGTTGGCATGCTTCGAAGACCCAAATGTTGGCGCTGCTTGCCCATCTAGTTAGCAACCCTATCTTGCTCCCCCTTTCTTGTTTTAAATGCAATCGAGCTCCCGAGCATTGTTCCTTCCTTCTCACCTATCATCTCTTGATCATTCGGGAATTGTGGTACTGACTGTTTACAGTCAAGGTTTACATCCCGCATGAACGCCGCCACCCGGATGTAATCACAAAATGGGAAGTCGCCGGAACCAAACTTGCATCTCGAGGTCCCGGATCTGCAACCTCAATGCACGTCGCTGCCAAATGGATGTGGATTTGTAACGGCTGCACTGCAATCTACCGTGCCACTATCCTCCAAGATCCCAAATTCCTCGACGCCTACACGAATGATTACTGGTGGGGAAGAAAACTCGATTGCGGGGAAGATACATTCGTGTCCCGATGGCTTTTGAAGAACAATTGGATCATCGCCACGCAATGGAGCAAGGAGACAACTGCCTGGCGCACCGTGAAGAGAAGTCCCGCGTTCATCAATCAGATGCTGAGATGGGAGCGAAGCACCATTCAGTCATTCATCCGTACTACGTACGAGGTTCCTCGAGTCTGGAAGTGAGTATCCATCCCGTCCTGCCCTCCTTTTCGTCGAATTATTTTGCTAACGAGGTTTTTCTCTGATCAGGAACTTCTTCGTTGCCCGTAAGACTGTCGAACGTATTCTCAAAGCTCCGCTTGTCATCCTCCACATCGTTGCTTGGTGCTACTCTCTCAAGGCACACCCCATCAAGACTCTCATGCTCCTTGCATGGTACATGAAAGCCATGTTCTCTAGTAACTGGAAGTTCTTCGAGGAGTACCCTTACATGGCTAGGCATTGGTGGGCTGTCGTGTTGGTCGATCTCTCATACGTGGTCATTGGTCCTTTGGCCTGGTTGACTCTCTGGGATACAACCTGGGAGCGTGGCGAGGGAAGATGGACACATCGAACGGTTGAAGGAAGATTGGTGGATCATGCTATGTACCATTGATGGCGTAGAATGATTTGCTAGGATTCTAAGCAGGTTCATACTCTTTTGCGGACTTGCGGTATCTATGAATATAACGGCGATCAGTTGCTTCGATCAAGTTGCCGGATGAAGGGATGGGAAAGAAGTGTAGCTAAAGCCGTTCCTTGCAGATCAACGAATCAGATGAAATCCAATTTGAGATGGTGTTGGGGATTGCGCAGGGACTGTGTTGAAACTTAAATGTCCTGAAAGTGAAGAGTACTTTGCAACAGCAAAGGACAAACATCATCTTTCGATTGGAGACTAAAATTAGCTTGTATGCTGCGTGCTGCTTATTTGTTCTCAACTTTCTCACCTACTGCTGCCGAGTCTCTCATGGAGATAGTTGACTGAAAACATATAGGGAATGGACGCTATAGGCTTTCAAGACCAGAATAGTCAGTACTATTGCTATATACCAGGTGTTGGTATGGTTGCAACACTCAAGATTTATTACTGGCTATACTTATACGTGTATGCATTCCTACAGTTCAATCAAACAGATCCCCTCTCCACCCCGCATTATCGGTCCACTATCCCAGATTAGAAGCACTTGAATGCCTGTAACTAGCATTACGTCATTGGGTAAGATAGAGACTGTTGCCAATACGGCAACCTGTCTAGTCTTGGTGTAGTGAATACTCCACAATATACCAAGTCGTGGCAGTATGCCTAGCATCGTCCAGCTAACATCTGCGTCCAGCCAGTCACTATATGGTCCCATTCGAAGCAGTCCTTGGTAGGTGCGCATCCATGTCCTACCATTCCAACAATCCGCGGAGTAGCGGGAGTTTCATGACCTTGCTGGTCGTGGGCGTGAGCTTTGAACACCTCAAGCATGAGGTGACTACTGTTGGTTTCATCAGTCTCGCCCCACCTTAATAATCATAGATAAGAAAGCAGACGTACAGGTACATAACTCGCAGGGGAAGTCGATAATGCAGCCTCCAGGGAGACTCATTGAAGCAGATTCTCCCTCGCGAGAACGAAAACCATTTCCATGACATCTTTGTCGTTCGCTCCAAAGCTTATCGGATGCCCAGCGGCTTCTTAAAACACATCAATATCATAGTCGACCGATATTGGGTTGAACAAAAGTACCTGTGTTGCCATCCTTTTGTTAGAAGTATTGCGAAGGAGGTTTCAAGATGGTGCTCTCTCGTGCACTGTAAAAGCGTGTGTCCAACAACTGATAGCGCAGTCGGCTGTTTAAGTTCTCGAATTGAGCGAATTCTCTTATACGACAAAGGCAATGGGTGACTGTGTCAACTCGCCGTCATGCTCTTGGCGGTAATCAGTACAGCTTCTCCCACACGAGCCCACATTTGTGCAAGACTGTGACCATCTGCATCTCTCGCATGCAAGGATGGTCTCAGCAGCGCTATGATACCTAGGACCACTTCATCCTCCGAGTCAAGCCTATCACGTTGCGTTCTGCTACACTTGTACGACTAGCTCGCCTGTGACTGGTCTGGTAATTTCTGTGAAATACACTTCCGAACGAGCCGCTGCTGAACGGAATGTGATGAAGATCCTGTACAGACGAAGGGTTTATACAGGGCTAAGCTTGCATGTATTAGCATTTGACTATGTTACATGTAATGATACTCTGCAATCCTAGTTGTCTTTTAGCACTTCCCTTCATTGAGTCCTAGCCTAGCCGGACTATTGATATTGTCCTCCTTGCAGGCTACACGTGAATTTCATAAATGAACGTATTTCGCTATCTAAAGTATCTTGCATGAATCGGAAGATTGATGGATCTTCACATTATTTGAACCCAAAAGCCAAGCCAGGAATCGACAAAGAGTAGCTTCAGGGTCTTGTTTGTTGAAGAAGTGATTGTCAGAAACGGGAAGGTAAAGACGTCAGCTGAAAGCGATTAACTACTGCGGCAGGTGTAACAACTAAATCTGCAACAAGCCCAACTCGCAATGGATAAGAGGCAAGAGAAATCAAGGAAAAATGCAACTCAAGTGCCAGGTAGTTCCTAGTCGCTCCGATGCATAATGCTTTCTTTGTTGGATCGGCTTGAACGCTGTCTCGAGCGCACGCATGCTCTATCCCATCTTTTAATCCTCTTTTTATGAGCCATTTCAATTGCTATTTCCTAGATTGAGCCTGAGACATCTTTGCTGAAACCGGCAGTCTACCTTGAAGACGCGTGGGGACCTGAATGTCTTGACATCATTTGGTCCACTCTCTGATCCAATTTGAATCTCAGATTATTGCCTCCAAATCCGAATTTTAGTTTCTGCTGATCGTTTCTCCGATGTCTATTCTGCATTTCCCCTGTCTCGATAGGCTATTCAAGAGAGATAGATCCTATGCGGAACGAGAACCATGTATTGCCTGCCATTAATTTGTGCTGACGGAATTTGAAATTTGGCGGCCCCATCCACGGCCATCGTGCTTTAGCAATACGACCCTTTAATAAGACTAGCACTCCTTACGCGCAGTAGGATTTAAGGTACTATTAACGCTATCTCTGCATCATTTGGGTAGTCGCACTGCCGTCATCTCTACACTTACACATAGCTGGATTGGGGATCAGCCAAGGTCATACATGTACACATGCTCGTAAATCAATCTAGATTGCTGTTCCAACGGTGCTACTCGTCTGAACCTCTGAACCCAAATCCCTCGATTGCTCTCATCTCGACCGTGTTCACAAAGTACATAAATTACGTTATTCGGCAGTCGGTCGCAGTCGTGTGCCTTCAGATTCCCCTTATTCAGACTTCAATTTGGCCTGAGCTTTGCGTTTCGCTAAAACATATAACAATGTCGACGGGTCCTCAGGAGAGGGAAGAGATGGTCCGGTGGCTCACGAAGGGACTTGAGCAGCTGAGTGATAGGTAAGATCTGGATCGCGACTATAATGACTGTTTGTAGACCTAACGAGGAGCAACTATTCTAGAGAATGCAAAGGAAACCTTCTTGGAGGCGAATCCCAATCTTGATCGAGACCTCGTCCAAATTCAATTGAATGGCATCCCCAGACCTCCGGTGTCCGTGCCTGACGGGCAGGAACCCCTGGGGACCACCGGAAGTTGCCCAAATTGGTATATCGAAGACCGCTGTAAGTCTCTGAAAAAGGGCGAAATTTCTGCTCGCCCTTTTGTGATCCACGAGACCGTCCTTCCCAAGGAACCTTTAACGAGACAAGAGGATTGGCCGAAAGATAAGTTGCTAAGATGCTCGAAGGACTGGGTCTGTTATATCCTCAGTGAGTCAATACTAAGCTTGTACAAGACCAGGAGGTTACTGATTTCTATCTCTTGCAGAGTGTGCTGGATGTGAGAAAGGCACTGCTAGCAATTACTTGAAGCCATCGAACAGCTACTCTTAGGACTTTGTGGAAGACAGTTCCCCTAATTTTCCGAAAGATAACTTGTCCCTATTTACGTAGAGGAGATCCTTGACTCCTTGGAGGCGTTGGAGAATGGAGACATCAGACTGAAGCAAGTTTACGTGAAACCTAAGGCTGCGCAAGAGAAACATGTGGACAAGCGAGCCATTATGGATAGAAGTACGTTGCACACAAATTTTGAGAAGTGGATGCTCAAGCTCATATATAAGTCTTCGACGTGTATGAGGCGGTCGACGAACTGACGTTAACGAGAAAAGGGAAGTCAACTGGAAAGGAGATGAGAGCGATGGATTTACACAAGATCCTCAACGACGACGACATCCTTGACAGTTATCGCTGGGACATCGATAGGACAGATATCCCGGGTTCTATAAAAAGGATTCAGATATCAGCCATGGAAGAGCGACCCCCATGTCCAGTTCGTCTGGACAGGCCCTCATCGATCTGTCCGTCGTCTTAGATAAACGCTAATTACATCAAGTTGGTAGACCGAAGGGAGACAGGAGCTCGAACAAGTCAAGGAGCAGCAGGACCAAAGCATAGCATTGGTGTCCCCAAGCCTGCAGGGCAGCTGCGGTTCACCCCGGGCAGGAGCAGAGTCGCCAATATGCGAGAAATCAAAGGCAGAGATACCATTCCTGCAGTACGTAATCCGGTTTCCTCGAAGGGAATCGGGGAGTCATCCATCAGATTCGGTGAGAGAGCCAGTCGTTGCGAGTACGAGTCGAATGGATGTGGTCTCCGAAGTTGTCGATTCTGCGTCGTCCTCGCCACGACACGATTCAGTCCCAAGCTCCCAAATATCCGACACAACGATTCCCAGATTCCGGAACGGACACCCAACCCCAGCCTCGCATTGCACCGACAATATGACGGGCGGAAAAGAGCTGCAGAATACGCGAGACGTGCGACACAGTGGCATATTCACCCAGTTCTCCCACGATCAACCTCAGTCTCAGAAGCTAGTCTGGGCGGAAACCACCGATGAATGAGCGGCGAAAAGATCAAGACAACATAGAAACAGAGAAGAGTTCTTGGTAAGCCTATTCACGGCGAGTACTAACTTGGAGTCGCCAACCATCAAGCGATTATGCCTAGATTCTGTTGAGCAAATTGAGCAAGCTCGTTCGGGGAACTCTGGGCCAGCCACATGATTTACCCTATTTAAAGTTGTGTTTCGGTTATTGTTTGCACGTTTAGAACTATTGGTATCTTAAATAAACATATCGATTTTTGTTTTCGACTCGTCGCAGTCAAGAATGGACACATATTTCCTGTTACCATTCTTCAAACCGTCAACTCCACAGGCAATATTAGGTGCATAAGTATTTAATATTTGTCTGGTCTATCGATGCCTGGTTGCGACGCTGCAGTTGGCTCGGGGAGATAGGAACCTCCTATCCGGTCGGGAACATTTCCAAAGTCTCATTGTCGCTGCCTTATCTTATGGCCGAAGAGCTTTGCATGACCTGTTTAATTGATTCCTCGTGTGCCGTCCTTAATACTTGCCCTTGAACGCCTCTTTAGCTTCTTAGCCGTTGGCAGAAAGTAGTGTTGTGCAAGTCGTTCCTTCCGCTGTTTCTCGATGTCTATCACTAAGAAGCACCGGCAACTTCGCTTTCTAAGTTTGCATCAATACCAGTATTAATGTTTTTCTTGAAGTGGTGCCTTCTTTGAAGCGTGGCCAATCGCGTAGAAAGGAGTCAAGTCGGGGTGCGACACTGGTGTGAGCTAACCTCGTAAACCTTAATTCTTCTAGCGATCCCTTTTTGCTCATCATACTTCTCGTGTTTCAAGACCAAATATTCTCGATTCGCACTCCTTCATAAAGTGGCTTAAGAGATCCCCTGCAAAGTGTGAAATAAAGCCCCACGTACTCTGGTACTCGGGGTAACAGTTGCGCTAAGACTTCTAGAGACCTCCTCAATCGCAGGGAAAATTGCCTAATCAGATTTCTAGAACTTGTGAATTGTTACTTGCTTAAGTTAGGGTGCTTGGTGGAGATTTTGCAACTATTACCCCGAGTACGAAGTAGGTTTGATTTCGTTCAAAGAACTCCGATTTGATATTTGAAACAAGGAATCGCTGCCGATCCTCATTTCCCTGCACAAGCCTGACTTTGGGTTAACCCTTCGCTAACTAGAAGGATCAGCCCCTTTCAAGGAAGCGAAAGCACAACTGACCGAGGGCGTATTAGAGAGGATTACTTCACACTTCATTTCCACTCGAATTGCCGAATCTGGCCTTTGTATTGGACGTTTTCCGCTTCATCGTTACGCCTATCTAGCGCAGGCTCCACTGTTCACCTAGGTGCGTCGCTATGCTGCGCTTACTCTTTTCATTTTTGTGCCCCCTGAGGCCTTCAGCCCACCAGGGCGGGACCTCGTTCCGGGCCAAGGTCACTGGCTTCTGTGGTTGAAGCCCCTCCTTCAGTCGAAAGAAAGGCAAACATCCTGCGTTTTTCTATGAGATACTGTCGAGTGAGAGAAAACTGCTCCTCCACCGATAATATCGCCATTTTTTCCAAACGTGCAACACAGCCCACCTGTAGAAAATGGAGAATCTGCACAATAAGGGTGCACCGATGAGTTGGGCAGAGAAGGTCAAACTTGTCACCGAGAATTTGCAATGCCAGATCGGTAAGAAGGAACACAACCATGGTCAAATCATGGTCAATTGGACTTGTCGCTGAACAGAATGCAGATATTGCTACAACGCAATGTAAGAACGACCATCCGAAAATCAGATATCGCGATATTTGGGTCACTTGGGAATTCAAGGGCCTCCCTCCATTTCCTTCTGCGGTATGCGATCCGGCAGCGCCTATGCCACAGAACATTGCGACTTGGCCAGAATCATATTTGGACCAATGCTATCCAGTGAATCGGCAAGAAAAGATCTTTGCCAAAGGTTTTGTGGTGCACAGGCTCCGACCATATAAACCAGTTCCCGAAAGGGGAAGCTTTTTTTTCCTCTCTGATCTGCGCGAGTATGTGAAAGGTAGATTGAAGGTCGCGATTGGTACGTGTAATCTCAATGGGGGTTTAAAGCTAATAGGCTCCAAGCTGACCACTTTAGAAACCACAATCGGAAAAGAGTTCTACGCAAGCTCTTCATCCAAGCCAAACTACTGTGCGCCAGATCCCGACCCTCCAAACTCCTTTAGATGGGTTTTCAGTCGTCGCTATCCTGGTTTTCCAAAAACAACCTCCAACATGGACAAAGATGGCTTGTATGATTGCATTGAAGCTTTGGAAAGTGGTGATCTCAGAGTGGAGCGCATTCCCAACCACAAAGCGATTGACCCTGAACATCAAAGGATTATGGAAAAGGTTAACCGAATTGCGAAGAAGAATAAATATTATTTGAGGGATGAGATAATGAATAGATTTTTGCAATATATCAGTGAGTCAAGATGGAAGCTGTCGAAGCCAGCAAAGCTGATCAGATGTATAATTAGACCATACAACAGGAAGTGATAGAAGTCGAGGAGAAGGCAACGATATCATATCCGGGGCTTTAGACCTATTTGTGGAGTGGGAATGGCAATTCACGGACCAGTATCCAAAGATTGGCAGCGGAGTGATCAGGGAAGGATCTGAGAGATACTTTTCCCACTGGCCAGTCCAGGCACTGAAAGATCTCTATATTGCTTTGGACATGGAGTTCTTGACACTTGTTCGAAGATCTGAAGAGGATATTGCGGAGCTACGTTAACAGCGCCAAGAACAGGAGTCTAGTCGTCTTCGAAGTGCGAAGGAACGGCTCACGGATTTGGATTACGAATACGCGAACGAAACCGACGAGGATGACAAAGGGGAGGAACATTTAGAGGTGCCGAACACATTAGACGTTGCATCCAATGCAGCTAAGGGAAATGCCCGGGCCACGTCTGACGATGACGGCGGCGAGTCAATCCATGTCGAAGTGCCTGCCCCGAGACGTACCGGAGCACGATCTTCTACAGCTATAACAAATCGAACATTGCGTACCAAGGTACGCGGCACTACACCGGTTGGTCCAAGCGACAATGGTGCACACGCAACACAAGCTACAGGATGGTAGGCCCTCTCAAATCTAATCAACAAGCTATCAAAAGCCCAGAATAAGATCATACCACACATAATGCAACAAATCGACACTATGGCGAGGGAAGATGCGACTCGAGCGACTACATTATACCAAGAACGAGAGAGCCTCGACCGGGCAAGAGTCAAACGCTGAACATCAGCTTGCCGAAGCCTACAAGGAGGTAAAGGCGCAGGCGATCCGATTAAACTCTCGCCGCAGCGAGACTTTTGACTGCTCTTCGTAGAGTATATCGTCGGAGATTCTTCAAACGCTCGAGGCCAAATTACAGAATTTGAATGAGTTAAGTGACCAGCAAGCAAAGGAAATCAAGAATCACGAGGAGAAGATCGGGGATCAAGCAGAGACGATCAGGGATTTGAGACGAGACAAGCAGAGACTCGAAAGTATCAATGATATGTTTCTGAGGAAAGAGAAGGACTAGGTCGAGATAAAGGACACACTGGAGGAAGACGTCGAAAACCTCAGAGCGCAACTTCTCGAGAAAGAATCCTCGCCGAAGCAAACATTCGACCAAAACCCGCAGATCCACAACGGTTACCAGAATCAGACTTCGGTACATGACCAAGTTGTGCATAATCCCTCAGAGCAGAGGCAGACCCCCACATCCAGCGATAGATCAAAACTACCGACAGATATTGAGGGTCAGGATTCTAGGCGGAGTTTAGCTCAGCACGATACACCAGGTGTGGGATCTCAGAATGGATGGAGGGCAGCGCGTTCAAAAGGAGTCTCGTTCCCACAAACCGAAGTACAGGTTCAACTAGACAGTCAACTCCGTGAGAAGCGCAAACCCATGTCAGATGCTGGATCTGGTCTCAACGTCAAACGCTCAAAGCTTTTTGGTAAGAATCTGCAACTTCTGTTGTCAGGGCTTGGCTTCACTAATCTTTGAAAACAGATGACTTCCCCCCCGCTTCTCGTACTGAATCTAACTGAAACTACCATCTGCACTTGATGTATGTCTATGTACGAAAAGTCTCTACGAAATCATGACCTGCTAGCCGAAGAACGAATTGCCACAGAGTCCCCTTTGATCTACTGAAAGTATTTCATAGCGGATATGGGTTGTTGGACTGAACTTCCTGCTGGAGGAAGGGGTTGATAGTCTGTTCATCACGAACAGTACTTGCCTCTGTTTCTACAGTCTGTGCCGGTAGAATCTGGTATGAAAATGGCTTCCATTGATTCCACATGTTCGGCGTAAGCCAAGGACTGCTAATCAAATGCTTCAATGAAACTGCGTATGCATGCATGTGAAACCTTGCGTGAAATCTGGCTCATGACACTCTGTAAGAATAGACTTGGCTAACATTGGAATATCAGCCACCGCTGAGAATGACATGAGGCTCAAGTGATGATCTTTCCCAAGTGGCTCAGCGACCGAGATCGCTCAGATTGGGAGATGCCTCTGCACTAAAACTCAAATCGTCAGAACCCAGAAATGCTTTGCAAGTCTCGGCAATGGTCTCATCGAATGAATAAGAATGCAAGGCCAAGCCACTGAGAAGATACCAAGTTGGTGCCGCAGCTGATGAGACATCGATGAGAACTAAGAAAAGACCAGGAAGTGATCATAAGCCAGAGGAGGCCTAGCTTGGGTGTCTTCATCACACACGGATCAAGGCCCCTGTGTTTTTAGCAGGGATTGCTGCCAGCATGCCCTAGTCTCGATAAGGAAGTAATGCAGGAGTAGTTGGACAATGGAACTTACTCAGTGTTAGGATGGAGACCGAGACTGATGATAGTTTCTCGCCAACTGCTGAGCTTCGAATCGAATATTGTCGATGCGATCAAATTGCTATATTGAACGAAACCACAACTTATTTCATCAGACAATTACTTGGAAATGGTAAGTGCAGACATGCAACGGCCTGTGGTGCCGATAATGGTAACGCCTGAGGAGTACAGCAGGAGATTTGCTGATAAAATCTAGGCAGGACAGGGGAAAGAAGCGTCGACCACGTACCCCTCTTCTTTCCGATGGCGAGGACGAATATCAGAGCAAAGACACGATGTCAAGGTCGTTATCAGAAATCTCCAGGGTATGTTTGTTTCAAGACGAATTGTAAATAATTGAGGCTGACCTCGACAGAGAACGAGCATCAGAGATTTCGCGAGCGGTCTGTCGAAGGCATCGCGACTGATAGGCAGCCAGCATGCTACGTTCTGCGATTTGATTCCGTCAATTTGTCTATGACAGAGATTTATCCGCGATTTTCTAATGAAGGCTTCTGGGGCTTACACAAGAGTTTGCCAGATGCCTTCAATATCGAAACCTGGGCTACAGTCATAGGCGACAACTCATTGTCCTTCCACGCTTGCACAACGCCGAATATCGAAAGATTAGTCGTGGGTGGAGAATTTGATCGTCCACATCCACCATGTACGGCACGCTATGAAGAGGAGAATACAACACTGCTATTGTGGAACACTGGCACTCGATTGATAGGACTGCTGGGTAATAGTTATTGGTTGAATTCTCACACTTTCACTAACTGAAGACTAGAGAAGAAACTGGGCCGGCCCATAAAGACTTCAGCAACGGAAGAACTTAGCCCATACATTTACGATGTCGGACCACAATTTCGCTACAGCTGGAGATTCTCTGGACACTACAATGGACTTTGCGACCGAAGCATTGCAGAATGGTCACTTCCACAGCACCTTGATTGCAACAAAGCCATCGATGAAGGATGGATTGAGCCTGCGATCCAGTCCTGGTTATCCAAGCCGCCCCGCGTGGAAATTGATGTTCTGCGAGTAAAATACCGTTCGAAGCCAAACGAGACAACTCAAATATACAGAATGTTGAAGCAACAGGTTCGGGAAGCTCAGCATGCATTGGATATGCTACGTACTATACATGCAAAGAAGAAGCACAGAAGACGGGAAGAGGTTTCTGAAACGTCATGCCAGAGACGTTTGAGAAGTGTGAGTAGCGGAGAGAACCTGCTACTCATTATTGTCTCGTCTTGCTAACAAGTATCAGAGAACATACACAAAACAGATAAGGGGATTCGACAACGCCCAGAGCAACGCTCGGAAGACATACGGACAACCGACGCCGAACCAACACCGAGGAGCTTCGCCGGAGCAACACGCACTCGCCACTTCAAATGCCTATGTTCTCAAAAAAGAGCAGCCTACATTTCCGTCTACCTTGCTTTCAAGTGTACCAAACATTGGTCAAAGTACTGAGATTGTCGATCTCACAGAGGACTTGGACGCCAGTCCACCAGAAATAGGGGTGCCGCCCTTTACCAGCCAAAACAAGCAGAATCCTAAGTCTGGATCTGAGAACCGCACCTTCGCCACAACACTATTGGAGGAGACTGGCAATAATCCGGTCAACGAGTCAGAAGGAGACTCTGCGAACAGGAGCGAAATGCGTGACCAGTGGCCTTTGAATACCCCGAATACATCCCGTCAGCGCGATGAAGCATGCGCAAAGTCACCAGACAAGAGGAACACCCGCAGTGAAGAACGACTCAAAACCAGCCAACACAATGAAGCAAAGTCTCCAAGTGAGCTGAACATCGTCATTGAAGAGCCACTCAACACGACGAAGCGCCAGGCTGCTGCTGCGAATCTGGACCAATGCCTGGTGTCTATGGGTATCTTGCGAGGGTATAAGAACATCGTCACCGCACATATAGATAAATATGGAGAGATTCAATGGCGAGCCCTCCACAAGAACGACGACAAGGATGGCGCGGCAGAGCTCTTCAATACATCACCCAACGTTGTCCCTTCCTACCCTATCTCTCAAGATGAGGTTCAACTCAGCGAGAATTTCTCTTCGATGACAAGTGGCGAGCTCCGACAGGAAATACTAAAGCTGCAGAAAAACCGTGCTCAGATCTTACGATCGCGTCTGCTGCAAGATTTCAAGTCCGCTGCCGCTGTTAGGGAAGCGGCTCGAATGGCGGACTGGACTTGGTCAGAGAGCCCCAAGCCAGATGCTGCTAGACCAAGCGCAGATCCCTCTTCGAGCAAGTCTCATTCCAAGACCGATATAGCCTCAGACCCGGGTACACGCGATACTCCGGCTGATAAGAAAGGGAAAGAGCCTGCGAGACCAACGACGTACCCTCAGGTCGTGATATATCAAACATCCGGAGCCATGCCAGGCAAAAAGTCCCTCGATCCTAACATCGCTGAGATTCCAGCGACACAAGACTCAGAGTATGATAGTGTTGTTGGTTCCAATCAATGCCACATCTCTAATCTTGAGTATATTCCAAGCTCGGCGGCAGAGGGGACGGAGACGACAGAGACAACAGAGCCAACAGAGACGAGCGAATACTCGCCAAGCGGTGACGATTCGAGCTGTACATCTACAATCATAGTGTGCACCTATAAATGCAAAGGTGATGGCAAGGATGCAGTCAATAGGAGTAGCGCCACAGGCTTAAGAGCCCGCAGACAACCTTCTTCCGCTGCCAACTTACAACAATCTGTATCCGACGTTCCAGTATCTCCAGCGCCAACCTGGAGACCTCTGGCAAGTGTCCCTCCCGAGAGATGGATTGCTGAGTTGAAGAAAGCTCGATCAAAAGGGGGTCCCCGAGAACAACGCGCAGCTAGACGTGCTGCAATTCGAACTGGTAAAGCACCCGTGAAGGTGCTGGATAGCATTTCGAGACAAGAAAGGGAAGAGATGATCAAGCGATATAAATCAGTGTAACAGTTGTTATAGCTAGAATGTCCTTTGTTTCGGTACCTTGCTCTATTTCTCACTTAAGCTTGAAGGTAATGAATAATCTTGATGATTTTATCCGTTGAGAACTACTTGATAATTAAAGCCAAGAACACACTCAAGTAATCACAGGTGGCCGGAATAACGAGGAACTGGCCCCGTCATTGCCTGTGTAGAGATTCTTGAACGTTCATTGAGTAAATGTTCACCTGTATAAATACGTTGCTTAGCGATGCTGATTTTGCGGTTTCTAATTTTCTTTTCGGTAAATATTATCACAATATATTTTTCCATCGTTGCGTGATATCACGCACAGTGTCTCGCATGTGGTAGATTTCGAGCAAGTTTGAGTCTGGGCATGTTTCTCGGTTGTTATCTAGGATTCGGCTTGTGCCCGCCCAAAACGTTAGTGGAACCGTTTCCGGTGGGCACAAAAATCCAATTCCGCCTGCTGAAAATATCATCATGGCTCCGACGGTGAACACAAAACCCAACGCCTCCTTTCACGCCCTTGGACGAATACTCACTCCAAAAACCCCCAGATATTATTCAGACTCTCCGCCAAACTAGGATGCGCCCAAACAGCACTCTGCAAAACTTCCCACCTCACACCCCCAAGCATCGCCATCTGCACAACCGCTATGACTTCACCTCCCTCCAACCCAAGACACGTGAACCCTAAAATTAATCCCGTCTCAGCATCGACGACCGCTTTCATCATCCCCCGACTCTCGTCCGTTTCCAATGCTCGAGCTACGTACGACATTGGCATTTTCGCGATCTTGATCCTTTCCGGATGATTTTTGTAAAGGGGTAGTCCCCGAGCTTCAGATTCGCGAAGACCGATATGTCCAAGTTGAGGGTCGGTGTAGACGACATACGGCACCAAGCGGTTTTTCGTACTCGCCTTTGAGGAGAGGTCAGAGGTGGGATGGGTGATTAGATTCTTCTCGAGGATGCGGAAATCGTCGTAAGAGATGTGGGTGAATGCCGGTGGACCCTTAGCATCTCCCATCACGTAGACATTTGGGGCTGGGGTCTCGAGGAATTCGTTGCTGGTTATGTAGCCGTTCGCGTTTGTCTTGATGCATGCAGCTGGTAGGTTTAGGGATTCGGTGTTGGGGATTCGGCCGGATGCGAAGAGGATGTGTGAGCCAGTGAGTTGTTTTGGTTCGTTTGAGGGCAGGGAGGTGTAAGTTAGTGTGAAGCCGGCGTTCACGGGCTCGATGCGAGATGCTTGAGTTTGAAGCAGGACTTCGAGACCGTCTTCCTTCAGGATGTCGAGAAGACATTGAGCGATCTCCGGATCTTCTCGAGGTAGTAACTGCTTCCCTCTCTGCAACACCGTCACTTTGGCGCCGAGTCGACGCATTAACTGCGCAAACTCCACACCCACGTACCCGCCTCCGACCACAACAAGATGTTCCGGCACCTCATCCAACTCCTGGATACTGGTCGAATCTAATACAATCTTCGGATCCAAAGTCTCAATTCCCGTGAGCCGAGGAGGCGCAGGTCGTTCACCTGTATTAATGAGCACCCTATCCGACGTAACCATTTTCTCACTTCCGTCGTTCATCTTCACCTTAACAGTCTTCTCATCAACAAAACTCGCTTCGCCTATCAACACCTCGACTCCCGCTCCTTCCAATCTCTTCTCGCTCCCACCCCTGAAGCTATTCACGATCTCCCTCTTCCTCTGCCTTACTTTCTTCATATCCACCAATATCTTATTCCCTTTTGATTTCCCCTCCTCTTTCCCTTCTTCCCCTCCAGTGTGGATGCCATAATCCCGACCACGCCGAGCGAGATAAGCGACTCGTCCCGATGCGATGAGTGTCTTGGTCGGGGTACAGCCTTCGTTCACGCAGCAGCCTGCTATGTGACTGCGCTCGACCAAGGCGGTCTTGTAACCGGCTTTTGCGAATGAGGAGGCGAGGGGAGTGCCGGCTTGGCCGGAGCCGATTATGAGGGCTTGGTAGTGTGTTGACATTTTGAGAGTCGTGAAGTGTCGAATGATGGGTTTGAGTTGGGGCTTTGGGATTTGGATACGGACAAGTCGGACAAAGGTGGATGTGAAGCTGGGACGAAGGAAGAGAGTTGGTTGGAATACGAGCATGAAGTACGCAGTTAGATGAGGGAAAATGAAGAGGGTGAGCAATCGACCTCGGTTAGCAAGAATCGAAGGAAACGACCTGGGGGTAAGACTCGAGAAGAATCGATAGAATCAATTCAAAAACCACCTCGGGCAGGAAAATCAATAAAAATGAAGTGCTTCATATCGAGTTGCGAGTTCTCGCTAGCTTTGGAACGAGACCCCTGAGTAAGCACCCCGCATTTTAACTTACCCCTCATTAGGCGGTGAGGAGCGGCAATATCCCCGCGGACGAAAGTTGCGTATGGACAGAGAATGAGTCAAGTTAGGCAAGGGAAGGAGAAAGAGGAGGAGAAGGGCCTGAATTTTGGGGAGTGAGAATCTACACTGTTGCTTGGGCTATTTACTTCTTTTCCTTCTCTCATTGGGGCACGACCCTCACCAGCCATCAGAATAACACCGGAAGAGACCCCCATTATAACACTACACGCTTTGTACTTTACAACAGAACATCGAGAGAGTATTTATTCTCTTGCCAGGCTACCATAGCCTTTGACTTATAAAACATGTAAAAAGGAATAATCAATCAATCAATCAATCAATCAATCAAACAAATAGGTCAATCAAATCAATTCTTACTACTGTATTCGTATATGTGTTCCTACCAATATAGTCTGTAATATCACACTATCCCTTAAGCTGCCAAACGCATACCTCGAAACCTTAAAAACACCCTATTTTTCCAACTTTATCCACGCTTTGTGATAGGCTATTCTCGCTAATCTAACTAGCGAAACTCTTATTTCGAAGATAATTTACTATAATACTAAGTTTTAAAAGAAAATTGTCAGTTGTGAAGGACTACGTCTGCTTTCAATAGGGCGGTTATTGGCTTGTCAGGCCAAAACCGCCAATCCTGACGATCTGACTGGGTCGCTTACGTTGATGCCTCAATTTCTGCCTAAGTGTGCCATCTGTGGCAGCTTAAGGGATATAATTCTGATGATCGGCGTGGCGCTGCTCCTCCCACAGCCTTGCTGAATCATGCCTATGTTTTCAACAGGCTTGGGACTGAATGATCATAATTTATCCGCAGGAACAACATCTACTTTTCTCCACCGTTCTGCCAGACCTTCGTTTGACAGGCAAGCGACGCTGAAGTTACTTCTCCTACCGGAATTGTCATATCAGCCCTATTTACCGCGTTCGGCGAGTCTAGCAAAGGGAAGAACCATGGCGCCCCTCAGGCTAATTGATGTCAACACAATGCAATTCGCCGATGGCAACTATCTGGCAGAGGAAGAAAAGCAATCGAAGAAAGTCATCCCGTATGCTATCTTGTCGCACAGATGGCTGGCAGAGGAGGATGAGGTCCAATTCGACGATTTCAAGTCTCTAGAAGCCGCCGGATCGAAGAAAGGGCTCGTGAAGATCTTTCAAACCTGCAGACTTGCTAAAGAACAGGGCCTGGAGTTTGTGTGGCTCGATACTTGCTGTATTAACAAGGGCAACCCTACGGAGCTACAGGAGTCCATCAATAGCATGTATCGCTGGTACCAGGAGGCAGCGGTATGCTATACGTACTTAAAAGATACAGATGCAACTTCTCCGAGATCCATGGAGGATGACGAATGGTTTACCAGGTACATGCTCTTAAATGAAGTTCTTGGAACGTCTAGCTAATTGATGACCTATGCAGGGGTTGGACGCTTCAGGAACTCATTGCGCCACGTCGTGTGGAATTTTATGACAACAACTGGCAGCCTCTTGGTGACAAAAATTACTTGAAAGATCGTATCAGCGCCATTACGAAGATCGACGTCGCCATTTTAGGGGGAGCAAAGACTTTAGATAAATGCTCAGTAGCAGCACGCCTGTCTTAGGCCTCAGGGCGTCGAACGGGGAAGACCGAAGACCGAGCCTACAGCCTTCTCGGCTTGCTTGGAGTCAATATGCCCACGCTGTACGGCGAGGGTGAAAAGTCATTCATTCGCCTTCAAGAGGAGATCATCAAGACCTCTGACGATCATTCAATCTTTGCTTGGAAGGGTGTTAAAGACGAGTATCCCGGTCTCCTAGCCGAGTCCTTGGACAATTTTCAAAACTGTGGATCTGTCAAGTGCACTTATTTTCGTAAGGGGAGAAGCGCTTTCTTTATGACGAACAGAGGCATTTCCATCACCCTCAACCTAATGCAGTGGACTTTGGACACGTATTTGGCACGCATCCACTGTGTCGATTTGGCCGACTCACACACAAAGAACGCCGAAAATGGCATGACTGGATTGTTCCTCCGTCGCTTGGACGAGGACGACCATTATGCCAGGGTCAAAATCAACGGCCAAGAACTAGTTCATGATCTCCGCGCTCCGCTAAACTGGACCGAGGCCAAATTCAACCGTTACTCGAGAGAGGTACCTATCTTTGTACGCCAGGCCAAATTGACAGGAAACCAACATACAGAAGAAAGAGCGTTTGGCTTCCGGCTTGGTGACGGTCTCCTAGAATACAATGCCAAGAAAGAGAAAATGTTCCGTGTTGCCGGATCTCCAAAAGGGTTGACTTGGAACGAGGCAGAGAAAACATTGACCCTTCAACCTGGGCTCCCTTATCTCGACGTGCTGGCCTACCTGGATATATCGAAGCAGGGTAAGAAGATCAAGGAAATCAAGCTGTGCTTTGACTTTGACTTCAACCCCATTCTCCTTCTTGCGGAATCATCTGCGACCGGCGCGAAGGACCCACCACTGCTCACCCATACTGGAAGTGACGAGACATATTCAGAACAGGAGCGGCACAGATGGCTGTCCTTCGCTGAGCGGTCGCCGCACGACTCACACCCGCAAGCATGGAATACAGTCAGCAAGCAACCCGTTGTCTCGAAGAATTCAATCCGCAGTGGGCTTTGGCAGTTGCGAGGGGACCGGATAGAGGGGTTGGACGTCTCTCTGGGTGGAACGCAAATCCGCGTATCCATAAAGAAAGTGACCACAGAGTTTGGCAGGAAATTCTGGGAGCTTAGTTTTGAGAACATGCCAGGGAGTAGCTTGAAAAAGTTTTTCGCGTGAGCGACTGCTAAATTAACTGTTCTTGGAGGTAGAGATACATTGAGGCTGTTCAACAGCATTTATAGGTATAAAGGAAATGTGAGCTATATACAGAATGCTTGGGTACAGGAAACCAAATGCACGACACGAATTACACAACCTTCAGGGTTCGGCTCAAGAGCCCGCCCGAGCCCGGTCAAGCTCTCTTGAGTCCATGCTAGCATGTGATGTATTTCTGTTCTAAACCTGGGAAAGGCCTTATCAGTGATTTGGCCCAGGAGCTTCTACAGTCTCTCACGCAGAGCCTCAATGCCGACACGATCGACCAGTAACGAACGCCAGGGGTCTTCTTTGAACATCTCCTCTGGTTCCTTCACCACAACCGGTTAGAGGGGCTGTTGCGATCGAGTCACAGGGTCATTGTGATCAGCGGGGCCGTTATGTCCAGTTTCCTGACGGGAATGTTTCCCCTTCCCAACTCTCTGTCTCGCGTGACCAGCGCCGCCTCGGCTCAGGCCCGGATCAGGTCTGCTCACCATATCAATACATCTCGTCAGAAAGCGCCACTTTTAACGAGGGGCCTAAAAGGGCTCCCTTCACCCAGTCTCTTTTCATAGGAGCTTGCACTGTACATGACATGTCATAGTGCTCAACTAGTTCTCATTATTCATCTCGTCTGTATCAATGCCGGAAGCACTTTCGAAGTCGTCTTCATAATCGCTTTCGTTCTGGTCTGAATCCTCCTGAACACTCTCGTCAGGTTCTGCTTCTTGTACTCTTGTCTTATTCCATTGATCAATTGCGTTGTCCCTATACTTCTGAAGTAGCGACATCACTCCAGAACTAGCGTAGTCTCTGGCTAGCTGTAGGGCAGAGACGTATCTTTTTTTCATAGGAAAATTGTGGTCTGCACCTGCATTGATCAAGATCTGTGCCATATCCAGTCTGCCATGCACAGCGGCAGATTCGAGAGCTGTTCGACCGCCAATCTTGGAGCCAGGAGCATCCACCTCGGCTCCTCTATTGAGAAGAAGCTGAACAATTTTAATGTGACCCCTAATGGTTGCATATTGGAGGGCAGTTCCACCATATTCTTTTGCCGCAGGAGCATTGATCTCAGCGTCCTGGTCTAGTAAGAGCAGTACCAAATCTAGATTTCCTGATTCAGAGGCAGCCTGTAGAGCTGTTTGACCAGAGTGTCTTGCAGGAGAATCGTTCACCCTTGCGCCTAAACTTAGAAGGCGTTGTACCAGGCTAAGTATACGTGGTAGGAACTCGCTCCTTTCCGAGGCCCTGATTGCAAACTGTAGTGCTGTGAATCCCCTCGGACTTGCCGGGGGTGCATTTATATCAGCGCCACGGCTTAAGAGAAGTTCAAAGACGTCGAGATTTCTTTTGCCAATTGGCTCTTCGAGATTCAAAGACGTTTGTAGTGGGGTGTCTGCACCAGGCAGTCTTAGGTCAATATTAGCGCCCCTGTCTAAAAGCAAAGATACTATATCAAGTTCTCCCTGAGCTGATGCAATATGTAATGCCGTTGGTACGAGCTGGATGCAATTCCATTGCACAATTTGCGAAAATGGTGACACTGCGTTGATATGTACTCCGGCATCTAGTAAAGCTTCGACAAAGTCGACTCTTCGCTGGCCTACTGCCTGATGTAGAATTGGCTGTAGGCACCCATTGTAGTTAAGCTCGTTGCTTTTGGCGTGTTGCAACAAGTATATGAAAAGTGACGAGTCAACTCCTTTAGTGGCCGTTGCCAAGTGCAGCATTGTGACCTCTTTCATAGGTGTTCGTTGGTCCCACGAGAATACCCCTATTTGGTCCAAGTCACTGTAGACCATCGGTTTCATGTCAACCTCTGCTCCTAGATCCACAAGACGATGAACCCTTTCAGAGTCACCCCTCCCGATGGCTTGTAATATTTGAAGCCTCATGAACCGAGTTCTAGCCAGATCATTGAACCTGATCCTGCTCTCAGCACCCTTAGCCAATAGAATGGAAACAATCCTCTCATTTTGATTCTCATTCCTCGCGGCTTCGAGTAATGTTGTTCCGTGATAGCCAAAAGCGGGAGCGTTGGGGTTAGCGCCCGAATTTAGCAAGAGCTCGACGAGAGTATAATCGTTTCTCTCTAATGCGATCAGGAGAGCTGGTCGTGAGAATGTAGTCGAGTTACATCCCGGAGCATCGATGTTGGCACCGCTCCGAACAAGTAAGTCAACCACGGAGACTTTTCCAGCGTTTGTTGCGGCGTAAAGAGCTGTTTGTCCATTGTTTCCATGCGCGCGCTCATTAATGTCCGAACCAGCTTTGAGCAGAGATACTACCATGTCAATGTTGCCGTTAAATGCCGCTGCCCGAAGTGCTGTTGCTGTAAAACTCTTGCGAGGTTCAGGAGTGCTTGAAGAGCCAATAGAATACTCATAATCTCCACATTCGCAGACCGCATGCACATCCGCATGATTCTCCAATAGCAGACGGACGAGATCAACTCGACCTGTAGCCACTGCGATTCTCAAAGGCGTCACCACAGGGTATTCGGCATCGCTCCGCTCATGTCCTAAGTTGACGTCTGCCCCAACACTGATCAAATACCGGGCCAGGTCAATATCACCACGCTCAATGGCTGTAATAAGGGGAGAATGTCCAGCACTTGGCCTGCCTTTGAACATCGAATATACTGGTCCGTGGACATTAACGCCCGCTCTGACGAAAATTTGGGCCATTTGAGCTGAGAATCCCCTTTGTACGGAGAGGAGTTGTAATGTGCAGCGATTATTCCAAATACTTTCGGGGCAGATACGTGAGATAAGTTTCACCATCTCAAAATTCCCCGCTAGTACAGCTTCTTGAAGAGGATCAGACGAAAAACGAATCCAGTCTTGAAGTCCAGTGCCCAACTTGAGGAGATTCTTTACAAATAGAATATTGCCCGCCTGGATTCCATGAATAAGTAATGCATTTTGGAAAGCTTGAAGAGTTGGAAGTCTGGTTCTGAGGATCGTGCTCAGATTTGGAAAGGGAACAATATCAACAATCCATTGTAGAATTGTATTGGGTCCAAAGTAGGAGAAGTAGCTATTGGAGAACAAGTATACCACCACCTCTAAAAGGTGTAGAGCGGCGCTGAGCTGGGGTGGACCCAGTAGAGTCTGTACAATTGATTTGAGTTCTCCTGGATGTCTATCTGGCATATTTGCTAGAATTTCGGGCAATCGCTCTTGGATGTCTTTGTTGGCATCTAGTTGGTCTTGACCTTCCGCACCGGGCTTGCAGGGAACCAATATGTGGGCGAATGATTTGTAGAAGTGACCCATGCTTCGTTGTTTGGTTAAACACTCTGCAGAGCTTTCGAACCAAGGATTGTTGACATCCACATCCAAGTTCCAATCAGATTGCTCTATGTCAACTGAAGAGAGAGGATTGGAGGGAAGTATGGACGGGGACGGGGCTAGATCGAAAAAGTTGCCTTGAAGTATTGGCCCGTCTGGATCGTATTAGCAGAATTATATCACCAGCATCGAAAAGACTTGCCGAGGTTTAGAGATCTAAATAAGTCTAGAAACTCAAAGTAAGGGAGGTTATCTACTTCAATTGTCGATTGGTTCACAACTGAATGTGTCCGCTGAAAGTTTTCTGTCGGGCTTGATAGTGATTTACGGACTTATTTATGTTAACTGAAGAAACAAAAGTCCGGACTCCAGAGATTGGGTACCTGATGTGCACAGCATCTTGGAACCTGAGGGTTCCATTTCGTGCTGTATGCTTTGTTTTCTCTTCATTTGGACCACCGTGGAAGTGGTTGTGTGGAAATGCTCGATTGCGGCTGGTACGCCCTCTGAGAGCGTTGGCGGTGGAGTTCGAATGTGGATGTCCTGAGAATCCAGCGGGCTTGCGACTAACGATGCAGAAATTAGAAAAGACCATAGTGTGCGCGTCTGACCTACCCACTTGACATAAACTTGGATGATAGCGGGACGTGCCTCGAGATTTCTTTTCTGACTCGAGCATCTGGAATCCTAATATTGTTAAAGTAAACCTCGCTCTCTTGACCCTCCTCCCTGCGTCGTAAGAGCGCCTTGTCGATGAGCCCCCATTCGGCGGTAGAAATGTTCTTCCTCCATCTCCATTTCTTAAATTGCGTCACGTATTGGTTTTTTCTATTTTGCAGTCAGTTCTGGATATTGCGCACGAATACGTACGAAAGTGTAATGACACTTACGAGGCGTTGAAGTTATGCAGACGCTTCATCTCCATACGAACTTCATCGTACGTCTTATTCTGGATCACCCAAAGCTCTTTCAGGAGGTCACGGTGAGTTTCCCTAGTGTCATGATTCTTTCGGTTGTGAGAGAGAGAGAGTAGATTGGAGCGGAAATATTAGAGAAATGGCTGACAAATTATAAGAGGTGAAGGTTTTCTGTTTGTTTCGACAAGAAGCCCATGAAATGACGGGTAGAAGTCAAGATGAAGTTGGAAAGATCCGCAGCCTGATGCCAAAAGCTGAAAGTGATAGTGTGCGATAGTTTGTCATTGCATTCGTTGTCGCACAATGATTGGTCAGTTCCAGAATTTGCGTGCAGACTCCAGCATGCAAGCCACTACCTCCCAGGCTGCATTTTCCGTGAACGCCTGGTTATGCTCCGAGATGGATTGCCTGCAACACCCACACCACAGCTCGGCACAATTTGTTGCGACTCGTTGAATCATGAGAATGTTAAGCCCGGTACTCCAGCCCTTAGCATTCAAAAGCGTACCAGGTAATTTTGACTTTCAAATATCCTTGGTCTAACACAAGGCTCTGAAAATTGATATTTCTAAAGAGTTTACGCGCCATCGGATAATATCACACGTTTCTCGATTCAAATGAGTGAGGTTCTCTGGAAACTCAAAGGTTGCTGCACGCGCTCCGCTCAGCCCCATGATCGCCGGTGCTAACTCGGTTTAGGCTCCAGCGCTAGGTTCGAATGTCTAACTGATTTTTGGGCAGATCGTTATTGAAGTCGAGTGTGTTACTTTCGAGAGGAAGCCGATTTTGCAAGCGACTGTACACCATTCACAGTCGGACTGCCAAGCATCAAGGCCTGGGGAAGCTTTGCACAGGGAAGAGCCAATGACAGAACGCACAGCATTCGGTCGCAATGAATGAATTGGGAGATTCCATAGCGATGAAGGTCTGTGGGATTTTTTTGGCGTGGACCCAAGATTGATCAAAAATTTGGTTCGCTGTTGGCTGCTAAGAAATGCCATCTTGGGCTTGGGCAGAAGGTTCTGCTACCAATTGGTCAGCGTGCGGCCGCGAAGCGGTGAGTACAGTGCCACAGTATCGGGAATCGCCTGATGACCAATGTGCACTAGCGACAGTGAGATTCTTGCCAGCGAGAATAAAAACTTTACAATATCTTATTAGGTTTAAAGAGGTAGCTATGTTCTGAACTAACAAATATTAGTAAGATTTATATTTAGATAAGACACAACTATAATCGGTTCACGAGGGGGCTAGAAAAGGACCCCTAAGCATGATCTGGTTGACTCATTAGCCCGCTCAAGACTCAGGGCTCCGCTTAAGCGACTGCTTAGAATGGAAGATGCTTATGTCGACACTCTGGTAGAGGCAAAATCGGGACCCGCCCTTAGAGACAAGACGAGGAAAGCGTAACCGGGCCTCAAAAGAGCTAAAACGAGCCTCTACGGATACCAAAATGGCTATTTAATACATGCTCAGGCTTACTTGGCGTGTGCTAAGGCCGTGCTCACGAATGCTCACCCTCGGCTTAAGCTTGTTCACCTATAGCTCAGGCTAAAGCAGGAGCTACTCAGGTCCAGAGACGGAAATGGAAAATGCCATGAGAACATTTCCATTTGAGATTCGCTGTAACGCAGGCTGTGAGTTGAAGTCCGTTCACGGAACCTTTTTCAATACTGATTGACCCAGTTCCCACCTTCAGCGAGATGCAAAAGTCTAAACTGACCTCTTTTGACCGTCTTTTTTTTAATGCTTTTCCCGTTGAGACGACCGGCTTTTATTCGATACTCATTTAGATGTATAAGCATCTGCAATCAAATATAACTATACCGACGCCGTTCCACGTGCTTATAGATGAGCTTACACGCGACGGACGTTTGCGTCACTACACGCAGAACATTGATTGTCTTAAGCGTCAGCTACCTTATCTCGAGGCCAAGACCGTACGTCTCCACGGTCAAGTTGACCGGGCGAGGTGCCAGGTATGGAATTGGGTCTATGACTTCAAGCCGCATTCATTTCAAGGCGGCACCCATTTGCTAGAGTGCCAGAGATGCTCGAGAGGGAACTAGGCTCGGGAGATTGAGGGGAAGCGATCGCTAAGCATTGGCAAACTCAAACCAAATATGCTTTTGTACGGCGAGCCTTACCCAGACGACAAGGAAATTATTAAAGCTATCAAGGAAAATCTGAGAGTGTGTCTAAAATTGGTTTTAGTTACAGTATTAGGATAACGTTGAAGGTCCCAAGGGCTCGATTAATAGCCGCCAATTTGTATCAAGCTGCTCGGAGTACACGTGGGGCAAGTTTCTGGATTAGTAAAAAGGTGCCGGGATTAAGAATAAAGGCGCTTTTTGACTACGTTCTTATAGGGGATTCCCATAAGGTTGCTCTAAATGTGCTTAGAATATTTGGTTAATTGATTTTGCTTGTAGTTTCGATGTTAGAAAGGCTACAAGGCGGACCTGAAGCCATCTCATAGTTACGTGGTATTAGTTGAGAATGTCTTTTCCGAAAATAGTCAAAGCTCAATGCATTGTCAAACGACCTCTAGCTCGCTACCGTTCCCTTATAACCCTTAAAACTCCCTGTCTTCTCCTTCAAAATCTCCGGCAACTCATCCTCCAAAAAACCCTCCCTCCATCCCTTCTCAACCGGCTTCCATCCCAGCTCCCTCAGTCTGTTTGCTCTACTCCTAGAATTTAGCCCAATCACCGCACCCACATACTCTCCAAATGCATCTTTATACAATTCCGCTGGCATCTCTCTCGGTTCTGGCTCTTTAATTTTCCCAGCTTTGACTAGGCCCTCCGTGATTACGCTTGCTACTTCTTTCCAACTTCGTTCGCTATCTCCTGTTGTTTCACAGAAGAAATACGGATTCGATAACAAATCGTCCTGAGTACAGATCTTTTCCAAAGCATGTAACAAAATAATATACCCGCGAGCGAGGTCCAAAACATGGATATTTGATTCAACAGCCAACCCTTCCCGACATGACTTGCATACCCATGCTTTAACGCCCTCGTCAAAGTAGGGATCTGGATGCTCAATCTTTTGTGTTTGGGGTTATACCCATAAATCAGTGGTGGGATCATGATTACGATCTTCGCCTTCCTTCAAGCTCCTTCCTAGCTTTTATGATAGCGAGATCAATCTCTCGATTTGGAGCTGAATCAGCTGCACTATCGATTTCTATTGGATCGTTATCATGGTAGATTTTGTTTGATTTGAATGCACCCATTGCACGATCTTCGAGGACTGAGGTTCCGGATGTGTGGATAAAGATCGTTTCCTTCCCTTCTTGAGCTCCGGCCTTGATACCATCCAGGACAGCGAGGACGGAAGGTAGGTGATCAGCGGTTGCGGTGTGGAAGATTATACCGGACTGTTGAACATGGTGAGAGATGAGGGAGCTGTTGTTAAGATCACCGAGAACGGGTGCCGCTCCTGAGGAGGTGATGCCTTCCGCGTGGGATTGGCGGCGGACGAGACCTGTGATTTGGTATCCTTTGGGGACCTACTCGTCGTCGATTATGTTCCAGCCGATGAAGCCGGGGCCGATGATGAATACTTTCTTGTTGGTAGTCATCGTGTTGATGAACTTTTAGTTTGAAATGGAATGGAGTGTTTGCCTTTGTTCGAGACGGTGATGATTGTGTCTCGAGATGAGAGGTGAGAGGTGAGGTTGATGGTGGATTTGGAGATGTTCTGAAGCTCTGACATCAGGCGCGTGGATAGATTCATTGCGGGGCAGCTTCGACCAACCCAGATTGGAGTTCGCGAATCTACGAAATACATGAACCTTTCTTGTGGAAAATCATGCGAAGACGAAAATTGAAATGGAGGCTAGGTAGGTACTATACAATGAGAAACTAAGATCCACCCTCTCTAGTTGTTTCACAAGACACCATCGAAACCAACAGAGCTCAAGCCCAACACGATTCGCATGCATATCGAAACTACACAATTGTGGCCAAAGCCTTTTATTTTTATGTTATTTACTTCTACATCCCATTTCTGTATGAGCCATGATTCAAATCCACTATGAGCTACTGGATTCAGCACGAGGCCAATCCAAATTAACTCTAGTGTACATGAACAGGCCAGCCTGCATATTGCTGCGAATATGCAACGATACCTCGAGAGCAAATGAAATCAAGTCCTACAAACATGAAAACTGGCTCATTTTGCCAGGACGTCATTCCGTCGATGATTTTGAGTAACAAAGGAAAAAGTAACTTGTACATGAAGAAACAGATTCAGGTTATGCTGAAAAGTTTGAAGAATTGATGGCGCTCGCAAGACGATATTCGCAAGACGCTTATCGTAATTTGGTCGCTCAAATATGCTTGACAGCACGAATGTGAGAACCCGAGCGGCACATGCCCGCGGTGCAAGAGTTGTCAGCCCAGCCCAACTTTAGATCGTCCATCCACCAGATCTTCGGCTCGCCAGCAACAGTGACGTTGATGCGGATGACATCGAGGTCTTGGAAGGTGGAGTCGAGGGTGATTGGAACGAGGCCGCAGTTGGCAAGAGATGGGCAGGCAGGAATGGCAGAGTTCTCTGAGATGACTGAGGTGGTAACGCCATTCTCGTATCTGAAGCCAGTGAAGGAGAAGACGCAGTTGGGGCCAGTGGAGTCGCAACCGAATGAGGCGCCATAGACGTTGAAGCTGAAGCATCCCAGAGAGCCGTGATCAGCATTTCCAATGTCGCCGGAATAACCAAACTCGGCTGAGTTGGGTCCTGATGCCGGAGTGCTTGTAGTGAGATTGAAGTTGGGAATAAACTCGGTGAGGAGTGGTGCAGAGGATGGAAGGTAAGGGTCAGTTGGGGGTGGGACAACAACCCAGCCATCGGAGAAGTCGAATTGGTGGTAGGGACTGAAGACAGGCTCAGGGTCAACAGTGCTGGCATTCTGATTGCCGACACTCATTGGAGGGATGTCATCGAACTGTGATGGTTAGCACAAGTTGCTGAGGAAGAGGAGTAAGAAGAGAACAACTCACGTTCAAGGTGAAGTCACCATACTCGCCAGAGTTACCGCACAAACTGGGAATGGCAGACTTGGTAGACGAGATACCAGTGGAGGTCTGGCTGCTAGTCGTGGAGGGAGCGTATACCTGACTAGTGATGGAAGAACTGGCAAGGGTCGAAGTGCTGCTTGAGAGGGCCGAAGCTGCGGCTGATGTGCTAGACACGCTCGAGAGGGTTGAAGTCGACTCTGAGCTAGCAGATACAGAGGTGTAAGTTGTGGGCAGTGTCGCAATAAGCTGCGAGGTCCAGAAGGTTGAGATGTTGCCCGTATACGTTGAGCTGGATACCTCAGAGACGGAGGTAGCTGTGGCAATTAAAGAGGCACTTGAACTAGAGGAGGTGAAATCACCGAGTGCGGAGCTGGTCGAAGTGTATAGGCTGGTAGTAGGGGACTTAACAGATGAGGACGAAGTTGCAACACCAGGTGCCGAGTTGGTGGAGGCGTAAAGGCTAGTGGTAGACTCGATACCAGTGTAGGGGTTAGTGGTAGGGGATTGGATACCGGTGTAGAGACTGGAAGGGGATTGGACACCAGTATAAAGGCTGGTGGTGGGGTACTCGACAGACGATGATGAAGTGGCAACACCAAGTGCCGAGCTAGCGGAAGTAAACAGGCTGGTGGTAGGGGATTCGACACCAGTATACAGGCTAGTTGTAGGGTACTCGACAGATGAAGTCGGAGGCAGAGTGCTAATCTCGGTGCATGTCGTATCAACACCAATGATAGAGCTAGTGGAGCCAAGAGTTGTGGAGACTGTGATGTTGCCATACAAAGTAGCAATTGACGAGCTGCTGGAAGATGGAGCACTCGAAGTCGAGATTGCGGCGCCAGGACCTCCCCATGAGACGGTTTGTCCATTGATGACAGCAGTGGTCCATTCGCCGATTGCGCTTGAAGTCTCAATCGGCGGAAAAGTTGGAAGAGCAGAGCCCGAAGTCAGGATAGTCGAGTCCAGAATTGGAGTCATAAACACCGAGGGAGCACTCGCAGAGCTTGAGACCAATGTAGTCGAGTTGAGGAAAGGAACCACAGGGAGATATCCCGATTGAGAAGTGGACAGCGGTGGATCCAAGGCAGAAGTAGTGGAGTTGAGGAACGGAGTGACAGTCACATATGCTGTGGTCGAAGAAGTCGAGGTGGATGAAGAAGTCTCAGCCGCAGGTGACGGGGTCAGGGCATTGAAGCCGCTCTTGGCAGCATAGCTGGGAAGAGTGTAGGTAGTAGTGTGGTGGTGATAAATGTCGAGGGTGGACTCTTCAGTGACGAAAGAGACTGTGCTATATGGGTCGAATGTTCCGCTCTTCAATGTTGTGAATTGATGCGCACCAGTGCCAAGAGCACTACCCACGGTGGAGGTCGCGTTCCATCCGCTCCAGCTGGAACGAGTGGGCGTAGAAGCTGTACCGAAGGACGATGCAATGAATGTCTGAGTAGAGCTGTTCACGGCCGAGAGAGTCTCAATGATGGTGATCGGAACAGTGTTGTAGAGGGTGCTCGTCAGGGTCAGGGTGCTGCTACTGGTGTCCGGCAGCTTGGTGATTGGCGTAATGACAGGCATGACAGTGACAACGCTAGTCTGAACGACGTAAGATGCAGTGGGAGGCGGGGTCTGGCCATTGAGCCAATAGGTTGTACCGTTCTCAACCACGAACGTGGGCAGACCATTGGAAGCAGCAGTCTCGCTGTATGTAACGTTACCACCAGACAAAACCGCAGACAGCTGAACGTTTGTGACAGTGGCGAAGACGGTCTCCCAGACGGTGGACTCGTATGATGGAGAGGGAATGCTGATAGCAGCTGCATTCGTAGATGTAGCCGCGTTGATCAGAGAGAGGGAGACCGTCTCGGTGTAAGGCTCGTGGGTAGTACTAGTGGTCGAATACAGGATGTTGGTACGCGTCAAGGTGATCGTAGACAACTCGCTGCCGAGGCCGAGAGTGACGTAGCTAGCCGGAGCATCGTGGATCGTAATAGTGAGGGGTTGGGAGACGGTCACGAAGACGGTGGACGCGCTCAGAGCACAGGAATCCGGTCCGCCACTTCGAATGATTAGCAATCGAGTCGCAGATCGATTAGGAGAACTTACTAGGAAGCAGCAGGAGCCGCAACTGCCAGAGTTGCGAGGCCTACCGCGCCTGAGACGGCGTTGATGAGGTGGGAACGCATATCGAAGACCTTGCGCGCGTTTACACAGGATCGGACGAGAGGCGTAAAGGATGGAGGTACTATTTAGTACAGGATGGCTTCAGGGATCAAATGAGTGTCGTGAGGGTCAAAAGAGCGTGGGAGAGAAGAGTAGAATCGAAGGGGTGGATGGAGGTCGAGAGAGAAGTTGTCATGAAGTTGAAAGAAAATATTGTGGGGAAAATAAAGTCGCGTTTACAAGCGAAAGTCAACAACGCGGATTAACTCGTCCCAGAACCGAAGGCACCCCACGTCACGGCCAATTTCATCTCAAGAACAGCAATCGAGCTATTTTCCTCTTCTCCTACACGCTCCTTCAGTTCTAAAGCTGATCTGGACAGCCGTGATATCGAACTCAATGTTCCGCTCTCTTCCCAGAATTCCAACGCCCCCTTTTCATTTGATGTTGCAATCTCTGCCTTCAGCCAGCTCTTTGTGTAGCTTGGAAGTTCCAAACACAAACATATCGTTTCCCAGCCTGCAAGGAGCACGCTAGAAGGATTTGAAACGGCGCGTTGCAGGTAGCACAAGAAGCAAGTTCCCGTCGCCTCACATCATTTCAGATGCTTATTCTGGCATTGAATGCCCGATTGGAGCGTCCTTGCAGGAAGGAAAACAGAAGAAGCTTAGACGAATGCAGCTGAATACAGCTCGGATGTGAAATTCCATTCTGCTGGTAATTGAAGAGCATGTTGGCCAACAGCTACGTGGGGGCTTCACCACGATCATTGCAGTTCTTGGTGGCGCATCCGGCCTGTTCAGGTCTGCTCCCTTCCTGATCTGCTCCTTGGGCTTTCAAAAATACAATGGCGGCAACAGATAGCCTCATCCAGCTCCCGGCCCGATGCCTAGGCGGCATGCAGCTTGCAGATCTCAAGACCTTCAAACTCATTCCAAGTTCGACACTTCGACCTCAGTCGGGCCCATCCTTTGCTTCTCACTCTGTGTCTGGCACGTAACTGAATACGGCGCTGGAGGCATCGTAGGACTGCGTACCTCTCTATCTATGTAAGTGCAAAGGAGTGAGGCTATGGGAGGATTAGCTGAGGGTTGGCGTCCTGCTAGGGAGGCGTGACGGTAGGAGGAAGGAAAGGGTGTGGGATAGGAGCAAATGATTGATTGACAGGTAGGCGAGGAGTGAGAGATCGCCGTTCTGGGGAGGCATGATATGGGCAAGAGGGTACTGGTGGCAGCCTACGGTGTGGTTTAGGAGGCATCGGATTGCATGCAGAAGGAGCGTCCCTTTCTGCTACGCACATCACGGATTTGTAAGTCACTCTCTCACATTAGTCGGCCACTGTCCCCATGTCGAAGGGCGATTGCTGCCGATGTTGAAGCATCTTCACGGAATTTAATGTCGAGGTGAGGTTGAGATTTTCAGGGGAAGTTGGATCCTTGGCGTCTATCACATGCCTTGGTGGCATAGCTGCGTCATTGGCACGGACCCTGAAAACAACCTCTCCGAATAACTTCTGCCTACAAACAACATCTCACAACGTTCTACAATACCTCCGTCTCGACCTTATCTCCTCCCGCCCTCCTTCCATTGTGGCCGTACCACCATGGCAGACCGCGTCCTTCCCGCCCGCATGCTCAGCGAGATCCGTGACATCGTGTCAACCTCATGGCTGTATCCCTTCAAAGGCGTCTGGTACTTCCTCACCCATCGCGAATTCTGGCCCCTCTTCCAACGCCGTCTAATACCCCTCACCATCCTCTCGATCGTTGTACTCGGCTTCCTGTTCACGTTTACGTACCTGCCGCAAGTCGCGTTCCTCGCCATCTTCCAAGGGCATACGGCGTTCTTCAATGGTACAATCCTGGTGCTGGGAGAGGCCCAAGTCATCATTGCTTTGATATACGAGGCTTTCCTCATCGATGAGACTTGTGTTGATGTCTTCGATGTATGTTTCGCCCCTCTCTTATCTGCTGCTCATTCCGCAAACTGACATACTTCCCAACAGGCAACCCTCATCAGCCGCGGTTACACCGACCTCGTCTCCCCCTCTCGAATTCTCTTCCAAGACGCCCCGAACCCCGTAAAACAACTTGGTAAACCCACATCCCCCGCAATCTACTCCCCTTTCTCCTTCCGCCAAATCGTCGAATGCATAATCTTTCTCCCCCTAACCTTCATTCCCATCCTCGGCGTCCCATTCTACCTCGTGTTGACCGGCGCGCGCGGTGGTCCTTTGCACCATTACCGATACTTCAAACTCCGCGGGTTATCCAAGAAAGAGAAGAAAGATGAAGTAAGGAGGCGAGGATGGAGCTATACATGGTTTGGGACGGTGGCGTTGTGTCTACAGTTGGTGCCAGTGTTGAGTATGTTCTTTTTGTTGACGACACCGATTGGGAGTGCGTTGTGGGCGGTCAATTTGGAGGAGCAGAAGAAGAGGGTTAGGGAGGCGCCGGCAGAGGTGCAGAGGGAGGCGCACGACCAAGATATAGGACAGGAGCCGGAGGTTGGGGATGAGGAGGTACCCCCACCTTATACGGACGATCCGATATGAGTGTGAGAGTGTGACGTTGATGCGTTTCTACAACTTCCTCGGAATGATAATGCACGTCCACGATATTTTACCTGCATGCTGTTATGTGGTTCTTGCCCTTCTCTTCCGTTCTCCGGCTAATTCATCTTCCCACTCTTTCTTCTCGTTTTCCCTTCCTCTCCTCCCTTGCTCCTTCGCTGCAAATCATTTTTGCATAGTTCCGACATCAAGTTCCTCCTTCTCTGTTGTTCCGCCCCTCCGCCCCATTTCGCCATTCTTCCACCGCCCCTCGCCAAGCGCAATGTCCCTCCTCCCCACCTAGCAATTCCCTCAGAATCACGAGTGCGAATGTCGTTTCTACTACCGCGCAATCCTATCTTTTGTTGCACATCTCATTTTTATAAACCCTATTTAGTCTATTTAGTGCCTTCACTAGCGCTTTCCTAGCTCTATATATAAAGAAGTTGAATGTTCCAACTTCTGGGGGGCAAGTTTAAGGACTTGTTGCACATCGCATTTTTACATAAGATAATTAGTTTATTTAGTGACTTCCTAGTCTATATAATGGGTTCTTATATAGAGAGAAGTAATTATGGTTAGCTAGGTTGTGTGGGGGTGGGGTTGAAGGTAAGCGCAAGTGGGGGAGTTATCTTTGATGCTGGATTTTTTTTTTAATGCTGTTGCTTTGATTTTTGCAAGTCAATATTGGTTCACAGTGACTGACATCTCAGGCTGAGTGGCCTCGCCGTTCGTTGCAATCGATCGCCACAAATGCAGGCTTCGATTCATCCCAATTCCCATGCCTTACATAGTCTACGTTCAGCCAAGACATCAATTTTCTCGAGCAATGCTAGCATGTCTCCCGTTCCTCGTCTTTCAGGAGCTCAGAGTTGAGGCTCGAGATGCGTTTGCTGCTAAAAAGAGGGGAGGACAGAAGTTGAGCAATGCGGCTTCTGCCTCTCGCTCCGCATTCGCGCAAGCTGATTGGTCAATTCAAATATTTTCCTTTTCAAACGCCGGGTCGCATTTTGAGTATTTCCCGGACATTGGTGGACATAGCGAGTGGGGTTAAGCGAAGATAGAGTCAAATACCTTGGTTTGAGAGTATTGCATGGTTGATTGTCCCACGCAGGACGAGTGAGACGGCTCGCACCGGGGAGCGGACGAAAAGCGGACGAACGATTTGATTTGGGCCGGGGGCGATTGTCATAAAGCTTACGCGCTTCCTTCTATCATCTAGGCTTTTACAGAAATACATTTAACCTTCATCTTGCTTGTTCATCATTTTTACGTCCACATTCATATTAATATGCCTGCCAACCCTGTCCTCCACCAATTGGGAAAGAATGGTCCACTCGTCCCCGCCATGGGTCTTGGACTCATGAATCTAACCCATCTGACCTATGGATCAAATCTTCCCGATGGTGAGGCACGATTTGCAATGCTTGATCGTGCCCTCGAGATAGGAGAAACGTTCTGGGATGGTTCCGAGTAAGTTCCTCCGAGATATTCTCCTTGCATCGCTGTCTATACCAGGAGATTGTTAACAGTCAATCCAAGTCTCTACGGCGATTGCGAAGAACTCCTGAACAAATGGTTCAAGCGTACCGGAAAGCGTGATGAGATCTTCCTAGCGACCAAGTTCGGGTTTGTGAAAGGTAGCAAGACTTTTGCGACTGATAGCTCGGCTACCTATGTCAAGAAGGCTTGTGCGGAGAGTTTGAGTATTCTTGGTGTAGATTGTATTGATCTCTGTAGGTCGTCTCCACACTCTGGAGTCTGAGCCGGTTTCTGATAATCTGGTTGGCTAGACTACCTGCACAATGCCAATCCTGAGACACCAATTGAGGAGACTATGCGAGCTTTGGTGGAACTTCAAGCGTAAGTACTGAGCCACGAGCAGAAAACGGTGTGGGGAGTGTTTACTGATGAGTGGATTCTAGTGAAGGCAAGATCAAGCACATCGGCCTCTCAGCAATCTCTTCCACCACCCTCCGCAGAGCCTGCAAGATCGGCACCGTCGCTGCCGTGCAAATGGAGTAAGTCGACTTCTCCTGAGCCACATCCCCACCAGCACCTTTCACGAGCATCACCGACTGCGTGCTCTAGAGCCATGGATTTTGCTCCCGAACGCTCCTGATTCTATCCGAAAGACGTATATTGACTCGCAAATCTCTAGGTACTCAGTCTTCACCCGCGATATCGAAGGCCCGGAAGGCACTAACCTCCTCCCCACCTGCCGCGAACTAGGCGCCGCCCTCGTAGTCGCCGCCCCTCTTGGCCGCGGCCTCCTAACCACCACTTTCTCACGCGGCGATCCCGTAGGAGACGCCAAAGACGTACGTCCTCAAATAATGCCTCGATTCCAAGCCGCCAATCGAGACCAAAATGTCAAAATCGTCGCTAAGTTCAAAGCCCTTGCTGACAAGAAGGGATGCACGGTTTCTCAATTGGCGCTGGCATGGTTGTTGAAGCAAGGCGATGATATCTTTCCGATTCCAGGAACGAAGCAAATTAAGTATATGGAGGAGAATTGGGGTGCGCTTGAGGTTGAGTTGAGCGATGAGGAGGAAAAGGAGATTAGGGGGTTTGGGGAGGAGAATGAGTTTAAGGGGTGGCATAATCCTCCTCAGTTTGCTTCTTATCTTTTCAGAGATACTAAGGAAGAGTCTGGCTGAGCTTGTAAGGCGAAGACATTGATGTTTAAGGTCAGTACAGAGAGAGAGGTAATAGTTCTGATACCTTGGGCTCAAGGTGAGACGTGGAATGAAGAAAGAATTTTTGCAAGCAAAAATGCCGTAGGCCCGTGCCAGCTGTTGAACAATTATAACCTCCTTGCGAAAGTCAAGAGAAAGATACTACATCAGAAATCGAGACCTCAAAAACATTTTACGCCGCCCCCCTTTCGCTAAGCGAGGGTAGTAGGGTAGGAATCTCGAGGAGCTGCAACGAGAGTAATATCATACCCCACGCGGAAATTAATAAGCTCAAGATTTAGTGTAAGTGAATGCGCATGTAATTATCATCCGGGGTGTGTTAAAATCGCTACGCGGCACACCAATCGTTGACCAAACCAATCCTAGCGCATCGTGAATTCCATCCCCTAGGATAGCACGCTCCGGGCTTTCTCCTCACAAAAAAAGTGAGGGCACAGACAGTTCAAGAGGCCTTCCGATTGGGCTGTCCAGAATACGACTAGGTCTCGCCAAGAAGAGAGACCGTGTGTGAGGCAGGGGGTAGGTTTGAGGCTCGGTTGCAGCGTAGGGGGAAATGAGGCTTATGTGTCATATAAAATGTGAATTAATATCAATAGATCCACTCGCCATTTCCTACAAGCCACGCTGGCTCCTCCCACTTCCTAAGAGTCAATCAACAACCCATTTGCCAGTCAGCCAGTCCTCCCAGTCTCTATCCTCTGTGAGCGTACCTATTTAAGAGTTAGTTATAAGTTAAGGGAAATGGGAGAGAGAAAGAGGACTCATACTTGCATTGTGGATGGAAAGGAAAGAAGGAGAGAAAAGGACTTAGAGAAAATTTATCTCTCAAATCCACAGTTCAAATTTTAGCCACTAAGCTTGCAAGCGAGGAGCATTCGAGCCCTCTGGTTGGTCCTTTCAACAGTCCGGGGTGAGGGTCCGGAGCGTTGCTTTCGTAGGGATATATCCAATGCCACGTTCACTGTCCCTATATCCCGGCAGTACATAATCATCATAAGCCGGCAAAATCTCCTTCATCTGGGCCTGTCCTTGCCGATCAAGCTTCCTAAATTCCGCCCTGGCCCTGTATTCCAAGGCATTCAATCCATCAACAAATCTTGAAACTTTTGATAGTTGCGTCCATTTGCAAGTATATTTGCGCTACATTCAATCGATTCACAAGCGCTTCTCTCTCGAGTTCTATTTCACCGGCATAAGGAGGGAATAATGTGGACAAAGTCCTCATTAATGCTAGCGGCAGTACCTTACGATCAAGGATATCTTACTTTATTGGCCAAGGCAGAGGTGCCGCAGGCCTCGCTAGACTGAATCTTTCTTGTTTTATTCCTCTCTCAATCCCCCCCTTTGACTGCGAGACCTTTGATATGCCTAGGTGGATATATATAAGTTATATAATTAGTCCTTGCAACGATTGTTTTCTTCCTTTCTTCCTGTCAATGATTTCAGTGCTTTCCAATCAAGTGAATCTTGCGCAAAGTTGTTATCAGCATCTAATCCTCCAGAACCAACTAGCTTGTGCGGCGTGCCAGCTAAAGCTTCTCCTCTAGCGAGATTTTCCGTGACCATTGCAAGATCTGTGCCTGCTGGGTTTTCCGTACCAGATGGACTTTCCGGGTACGAAGATTCTGGCCAGTTTTGCTACGTCAACATGTGAGTACGCACATTTCCATACTGCATATCAAGGTTTTGGAGTCTTACTACGATGTCAGTTGAGGACTCGTAATTGGTGGAGATGCACCGGGGAAAAGCGTCTCATGTTGACATAAAGCCACATCATCGATGACACATCGATTCACTAGGCAGTTTGGCCTGATCCGGCGAGAGCACCTTATTAGGGAGACATTCTCACTTAGCTAGAAGGCGAGATTAGATATCAATAACATTCCTTTCGCCCTCGCCACTTACGCAACTGATAAAGGCATCGTACACCGAGATATCAAACCCGAAAATATATTCAACGGTCACAATGGCCACGACTCGTCATTAATCTTCTACATCTCCGACTTTGGTCTGTCCAAAGAGCAAAGCCTCAATTCTTCACTGGTGCTTGCTGGACCTCCTCCCTACATAGCGCCTAAGATCAACCAGGGAAAGCCCCATACAGGCAAATGCGACATTTAGTCGTTTGCCGTGATGATACTTTTAGTTATTGGCTGTTTCTGCTTAGAAGAGCCAGACCTACCCCTAGAGAAGCGGAAGAATCGAATGGCCCTACTCCCCGGATATCGCTCTAACCTTACTTTTGAGGCGGATCAAGGTCCAGCGGTGTCCTTGAGCCGCTGAAAGACTCAACTACGATGGTATGAAAGGCTCATATCACTAGTCAAGCACAAAATGGCCCCGTCATTACTGATACCTCTGCTAGCGGAAAATGTAGAAGCTCGGCTTGATTCTCAACAATGCCTGTCTTTATTCTTCCCTGAGCAGTATAAGGAGCAACCGGCTACCACACCGAAGACCCTTCAACCTCGTTTGGAAAAGCCGTCATATGCCCCATTACCCGTTCCAAAGATACGGAAATTTCGGCAAGAAGGCGCTAGCCTCGTTCAACGGAGTCGAAATAACTGGAAATCCGCAATACCAGGAGAGAGGACCGTCGTCACGGCTCCCCGCCTTCCCCACAATCTTCGGAGCCAGAAAATCCTCAGTCTGAAGACAATCAAACCATCATTGAAGGAAATTGGGCGCTGAGATTAATCAGGAACGTGAAGATGGAAAGATAAAGTCTGTATACGAGTGCAACAGACATACGTTTTTTGTAGCCTGCACTTGAAATTTCAGGTACTCACTCCCGCTAACCTTGACAAGAAAATACTTGTCTGTTTTATATGTTGTGCTCGCACATAAACTGCGTTGTGCGAATGCCGCAAGCTACTTCCGCTTCTTTCAACCACCCGTACCGGATGCTGTTGTAGGGCTTTTACATAGCTGGCTGGATGACGCCCAGTCGTCAAGGGGCGCGGGTCGCCTTGTAGGGAGAACTATGTGGTGGATCTGAATGGGCTCGAGGCATGGGCTAGTTGCAAGTGACGACGTGGTGTTAGAATTCTTGTGCTTTGCCGTGTCGACCAGTATCACCGCGACTGGATCCGGAGAGTGAAGGAGTTATCAAACGAATGAGCGCCCCAGAAACAGCACTTAGGGGTAACTTAGAGGACTAGCTCGCCAAAGGGTGAGCAGAAGCTAAGCCAGGCTAGTTAGGGTCTAATGCAAGGCTAAGCCAAGGGTAAGTAGGGAAGACATAGCCCCCAAAAGTAGCGAAACGCGCTAGCCAAATGTGGCTGGTGTCTTGACTCAGGATACTTAGTCATAGATATTCAAAATCGATGACCAGAAATCCCAAAAGGGTACAAGTATATCAAGCCGCATTAATCTTTCCGTCGTTTTGTGTATAGCCGGCTCGGCAATCTACGTTTCCAACTGACCATAAATCATCTGATCTATCTAAACACGTGGAAACAACGCAAGTTCATCCCATCCCCTCATTTCGGAGAATATGTCCCGGATCCCTAGCCTGGTCACGGTATGCACGTCTACGCGCACCAACCAATGCACGACGCTTAAGTGACTGCAAGATCTCAGCATGCGGCCCTCAGAGTTTGTGAAGTGCGCACCAATCACAATTACTTACTAGGTTGGAGTTTGCGGGGGAATGCGGGGGGAAATAGCACGATGTATCCTCTACTTAGATAGAACGGTTTATTCCACCTCTGATAGCGGTGAATAGCAAAGATACTTTATCATGATTATAATCATTGGAGGAAATTCCTGCTACTTTGATCTAGAGAACGGACATCTTAATAGATTAGATGAAGATGATAATGGTATAGGCCAATACCACGCGGCTATAAGAACCTACAATGTACTTCTCGTCGACGAAGCTGTTTTACTTCGGTATCGGTTTAAACTTCTCGTCAATAAGTTCAAAAACGCTTACAGGCGTGCCCGTCCTACCGTTCCCCTACCAAAAGTGATCAGACATGTTCTCACGACCAAGCGTACTCGCTCTAGGCCTCGTTGCCACGGGCACCCTTGTCGCCGCTGGGCCCTGCGACCTCTACTCCTCCGGTGGCACGCCCTGCATCGCCGCGCACAGCACCACTCGCGCCCTGTACAGCGCCTTCTCCGGCTCACTCTACCAGGTGAAACGCGGCTCCGACAATACCACGACCACCATCGCGCCGCTCTCCGCCGGCGGTGTCGCCAATGCCGCCGCCCAAGACTCCTTCTGCGCCAGCACGACCTGCCTCATCACGATCATTTACGACCAGTCCGGCAACGGTAATCACCTCACCCAGGCTCCACCCGGCGGCTTCAGCGGCCCGGAATCCAATGGCTACGACAACTTGGCCAGCGCGGTTGGTGCACCGGTCACGCTGAACGGTCAGAAGGCGTACGGCGTCTTCATCTCGCCCGGCACCGGCTACCGCAACAACGCCGCCGTCGGCACCGCTACAGGCGACGCGGCGGAGGGCATGTACGCGGTCCTCGACGGGACCCACTACAACGGTGCCTGCTGCTTCGACTACGGCAATGCCGAGACCAGCAGTCACGATACGGGCAACGGCCACATGGAGGCTATCTACTTTGGCGACAGCACCAGCTGGGGCACTGGCGCCGGCAGCGGCCCTTGGATCATGGCCGATCTCGAGAACGGCCTGTTCTCGGGCCTCAGCGCTGCCAACAACGCTGCCGACCTGTCCATCTCCTCCCGGTTTGTCACTGCGGTCGTCAAGGGGGAGGCAAACCAGTGGGCGATCCGCGGCGCCAACGCTGCGTCTGGCTCGCTGTCGACATACTACAGCGGTGCGCGCCCAAGCGTGTCTGGCTACAACCCGATGAGCAAAGAGGGCGCCATCATTCTCGGCATCGGCGGTGACAATAGCGTCGGCGCCCAGGGCACGTTCTACGAGGGCGTGATGACCTCCGGCTATCCGTCCGACGCCACGGAGAACTCGGTGCAGGCCAACATCGTAGCCGCCAAATACGCCACCACATCGTTGACCAGCGGCACGGCGCTCACCGTCGGTTCCTCGATCTCGCTGCGGGCCACCACGGCCTGCTGCACTACCCGCTACCTCGCACACACCGGCACCACCGTCAACACCCAGGTCGTTACGTCGTCCAGCGCCACCACCCTACAACAGCAGGCCAGCTGGACGGTTCGCACTGGTCTTGGCAACAGCGCCTGCTTCTCGTTCGAGTCCACGGACACCCCCGGCAGCTACATACGGCACTACAACTTCGTTCTCCTGGTCAACGCCAACGACGGCACCGAGCAATTCTACGAAGACGCCACGTTCTGCCCGCAGGCCGGCCTCAACGGCCAGGGCAGCTCGTTTCGATCCTGGAACTATCCCACCCGCTATTTCCGCCACTATGCCAACGTGGGCTACGCCGCGAGCAACGGCGGTGTTCACGTGTTCGATGCCGCCACCTCGTTCAACGACGACGTGAGCTGGGTGATTAGCACCGGCTTCGCTTGAATCCTGGCCTAGTCCCTACCAAAGTTTCGGTGCAGCACCTCGCGTCTCGCCGATTATGACGTGGTAATTATACTCTTAGTTAGCTAGCCGGTATAATACTAGTATATAGCCCTTTACTATAGAGAATATTACACCTTTTTAAATCACTATTTTCTTCTTATAATATAATAATAAATATCCTTTGGAGAGTATTAAGCTTTAGATCAATATTATATAGTTGGCATGGAAAAATAATAAAATAAAATGAATTGTGGAGTGGTCGATTTTGATTTGGATAGAACGGAAGTAAGTCTTGTAATAAGTTAACCTTCTAGCGGCTGAGTATAACGTCATACCCGTAGCCGAGAATCTCATGAGTTTGAAAAAGGGTTAGGCTGAAATTAAGAACTCTCCCCGTGAGTTCAAAACGAGCATGTTGAAGTGTATCCTTACGCGCAAGAAGGTGAATAATAGGCAAAGTAATAGCACTCCCTCTGAATCATACCGGTAAGTATAAATATCTTCAATGTATGACAAGTAATCAAGACGTTTGCGTGGTGAAAACATAGACCTCTGCTCTATAGGAAATTTTAACACAATTTCGAAACTTGATTCGTAACCCATTCTTCTTCTTCAGAAATGCCCACACTTGGAAGTGGAACTCTCTCCCATCAGCGGACCCGCTAGCTATCGACAAGAACTTACTGCAATTGGATCAAGACCTCGAGGGGTTTAGAGCTTGGTGGTTGAAAACAGAAACAAGACCCATACCTGAGAAGTGGACCGAGTATTCGAAGTCCGTGCAGGGATGTATAGTATCATGAAAGAAGGAGGGGTGGCGAAAAGAGCGCAAGCAGGAAAAGGCAGACCGAAAGAGGGCGAACGCAGAAATCAAGTACAGAGGATATATTGGCATCCGTGGGGGGGGGGGGGGGGGGGGGGGGGTTGTAATTGGGAACTAGATACATGTGAATGAATACACGGATCCCAAGTCACACCAAGTTACTGGTCCTCACGGGTGGAGGAAATGCAAAGAATACCACGTGCACCGCACTGTCAAAGCAGGGAGGGTTTAGCGGAGGAGGAGATTTTACCTGCCTATGAGGCGTGATGACTTCGAATTTGCGAGTGAGAATGAGTTTGAATCGTGCACTGATTTCCAATATCTTGTCTGCTTTCATGTTGCGGCGAATGAACCCGTTATGTACTGTTAGCACTGGCATTGTGCGTTGAATATAACAGCGTCAGTTCAGGCACAATCGTAGTGATGAGATAATTATACCCCCTTTGACCATTCAGATGTCCAAGTAGAGACCTGAACATTCATGAATCTGCAGAGTGTGGCTATATAAGCAGAACTTGTTCAAAGCAGGCAGACTAGATTCCTTCTCATTTGTCCGACTTCAAGGTCCATAAAATAGAAGATTTGACTCCTCTTCACCAGAATGGCTCCACCACCACCAACCGAGATCAGGCTGCGTCAACTCGATCAAGACCTAGACACATTCAGAGTTTGGTGGCAGAGAACAGAGACAGATCCAATACCCAAACTTTGGAACGATTTTTACAAGGAAGTGTGGGGTTACAGAGTAGCGTGGGAGCGAGAAGATTTCCACAATGAGCGCAACACGGGAAAGTTAGCACAGAAGAAAGGGAAAGCAGAAAAAAAGTATCGGTCGTATCTCGGTAGCTTCTCGTGTGAGATTGGAACTTGGTTGCATAGGAATATCCCAAATGATCGTGCGCTGAAGTCGGAATACTGGACGTTAGGCAGGGACGATACTCTGCCTCCATATTCGCCTAAAAGAGATGATTCTGATGATGTTCTGCCTGCGTACAAGGTGTGATGGATTTAGATTGGAAATTGGAGAGGAGCCTTTAGGTTGTTCGTTGCGGTTCAACGGGGTGCCTTCTGCCTGCGATGTTGGAGGCCGCTTGCAAAGGAGAAGTACTAGCACTTGCAGTGAGCCTGTACTATACTTAGTTAGATCTGGAGTCCTGAACGCAGTAGCGGCAATAAGCGAGTAGAAGCTTTCTGAGCGATCTGACAACGTGACTATGCTATGAAAGAGCATCAAGGACCATTGTGAACATATCGAAAGACATAAGGCTACCTCGCGGTGTTGAGAAAACGACACACCAAAGTACTATGAGCCTAGGTACATTCATTATAACTGGAGAATACGACGGTCAAGAACTTAAGCATGGTCAACGCCATCACCCTCTGGACACCCTTATAGGGTTTGCTCGACATTATCAGTTTCTTTCCCAAGTTCCGGAAAGTGCAGGACAATCATAAGTCCTATTTCGCTTATTCTCTACACCTGGAGGTTACAGGATCACTTCATTGAACCCCTGACTCTTAGAGATTCGACAGCCGTACTTATTAGCCTACACAGTCGACCGAAAAGGCAATTATTGACTGTGAAACTGTCTCTGTTTCGAGATAATGTTCACCCACATATTCACCACCATGCGCTTTCCAAGTCGCCCGGTTTTACCGGGTCCTAGCGTGTCTACGACCACGATTCAGCTTTTGACTCAAAAGCAAGGCATATAATAGCACCGAAGAGAATTTGCTCTGAATCAGCACAGCTGATACGAGCGATTTTGAGAAGGGACTGCATGTGCGAAAAAAAAAATGAAAATCTTTTTTTCAGATACCAGATACTAATTACCCGGCACTCTCACAAGATGGTGCGAACACTATTCAACTTCAATTTACTCTGCCTGCCGAATCCGCGCATACAAAACACCGAAACACCACTAGACCTAAGACATAGCATCAACGTCGAATTCTACATGCTATGGCTAGAACTCGAATACTTCAAGCGGTGGTGGGAACCAACAGGAGAGCCGCGCCTGAGAAATGGTACAAGGTTTCCGAGAACGTCGAAGCTTGCCGACTCGCATGGTTTCATGAAAGGCATCTTGAAACAGAGCGCGAGAAGAGGGAGAGCGAGTAGGACCTAGAATGCGCATTGAACAGTTAGGGAGGAGGATTAAGAGGTTGAAGGAGGGGCATGTGTATAAGGGGGATGATCCATCGCCAAGGTACACTGCCGCGCCTGGGTATACTCCACCGGAGGAAGTTTTGCCACTGTATCGCGAGGCAGAGTGATAGCTTGAGATTAATTAATGATCTTGTGTTGGAGTAAAGTAACCGAGAAACCAAACTTGTATATCGGATCAGCACTTCGCGCTATGACACATTTTCACACAACATGACCTGGTCTCCCCAAAACAAATTGAAAATTGGAGCAATTAGAATCAGATTTAATAGTGGTGTATACTTAACAACTAGGCCTACTAACAATGTCATTGCCATTGTGTGAATGTCTTCATCACCAAGAAACAGCAGAATACCAGTGAAAGTAGGTGAAAACTGAATCATGTGGGCTCTAAGGAGTCTAGAAGGGACAGTGCAGCGAAGACGTCTAAAGTATTCGGCTTTTCGACTTCTGACACCAACCATCACGCTCAAAAGATGGCATCAACACTACTGAGCTTTCTCTGCGTTTCAGATCCAAGCGTACAGGATACCGAAATACCATCCATACTCCTAAGCATCAGCAGTGAGTTCTACAAACTGCATCTAGAACTGAAAGACTTCGCAGAATGGTGGAAACCAACAGAGGGAGAGCCCCTACCTGGAAAATGGCACCGAGTTTTCGCCAAGATCGAAAGGCTTCGGCAGACTTGGCTGGATGATGAGTGTTTGGTGATACAGCGAGAGAGGAGGCATGTAGTGCTGGCGTACAGATCGCGCATTGAAAGGTTGAGGCGGAGGATTGGTCGATTCAAAACTAAGTATGGGTATCATGATGAGGACCCAGCACCGAGATACAGGGCACGGGAGATCGAGGAGGATTTGCCACCCTATCGGGAGATCGCGTGATGGGTTTGCACTGATGGCCGGGATGGGAGCATGTGGACTGCCAGGACCTGGAATGAAAATTATTTATTAACTATCGCGAGGCACTGCCTCTGATATCTACACTAGTTCACCGTGAATACAATTTTCTCAGATCCTAAAACTCCAAGTTGGACACCGATCCAACGTTCCCAGTCTCCCCACTCTCAATATTTCACCATCCACTGAACAATACACCAACCCCTCAAGCCCGCTCAGTAGTAGTAATCCTCTCCGTAACCGTAACTGTAACAGTCTCTTTCCCACCTCTTCCAAACCCACCCCCCAAACTAGCACTAGCCGTAACATCCGGAACCGGAATAATCGTCAACAAATTCCCATCTCCACTACTCGTCGTCAAACTAAACTTCGGCGTCACAGTCGGAGTTGATCTTGTTTTCGATCTCGTAACAATGACCGTGGTGGTACTTTGTTGTGCTTGGGTGGTAGTGGTGTAGATGGTTGAAAGTGGAAGCGTGGTTGTTACGTCTGGGGCGGAGGAGGCGTTGGGTTCCGGGGTGGTGGAAGGGGAGACGGAAGGGGTGACAGAAATGGTGGGCGGGGTAATTAGGAGGGTGGTGGTTGATGCACCGGCGGAGGGCGCCGGCGGAGCGGAAGAGGTGAGCGTTATGGTTCCGAAGCCGGAGAGTGGAAGGGTGGTCTGGCTTGCGAATGACTGTGCTGAGGTGGAAGTTGTTGCCAGAGATGATGTCGGTGGTTCAACTGCTGTACTGGTTGATGAGCTGGATGTCAGGACAAATGTCGCCGAGATTGATGTTGACGATGCTGCAGTAGACGTGATGCTGAGAGAAAGCACGCTCTGAGCTTCGGCGATCGGAGTACAGCCCACAAAGACCCCGCGGGTGTTGTTCATTGGCATCGCGAAGCATTCCGTGCCAGAAGTACAGACTTGAGTGATGGCGAAGTTGCCTTGTCCGTTGCAGGTACCGACATTGCTAGAGATGCATGCGATTTCGTTGCCTGTGCAAGGCGATGAGAAGTTCAGCCTCGAGAAGAGATTGTTGTATGCCAGGGCATCAGCCAGATTGGCGGAAGCGTCGGCTGCCGACAATGTCGCGGTGGCTGTTGGCATTGATGAAATGATCGTAGGCACCTTGGACATCGTAACTGATTGGATCGATGAGACGGACCCAGCCGTAGAAGGGACCTTGGTGGATGTTGCTTTCGTGGATGCATTGGAGGCTGCAATGCTGGAAGTGGCCAATACGGTTGTTGAAGACGGGTCCTGGAAGCCTCCTGAGGCTGCGAGCGACGACAGTGAAGAGATGCTAGTGGTTGGAGGGATAATGGAGTTAGTATTATTAAGAGTGAATCGCGGAACGGAGGATGTGGGTTTGGGAGTTGTGAGTGAGTGCTTCGTGGCAGACTTCGATGTCTCATGCAATGTGGATGTCGGCGAACTGGCGTTTGTCAAAGATCCAATACCAGTTTGGAGGCTTGCGGTGGTGCCTGATTGGGTAGTATGACCCGAAGAAGTGGAAGAGATGGTTACACCGGCGCTGACTTCTTGTCCTGTCTGATTAGGTGCCGTTGAGTTTGTCCCTGCACTCGGTGCCAGAGATTGTGTGACATGGGTTGTTGTCGATGCAGTCACTGATGATGTCGGGGATGCAGTCGGAGAATGACTAGAGAGACTATCCAATGAGGTGGCTAACAATGTCCCGGATGATGTCGGGGAATGCGCTGTACTGGTATCACTAGCAAGGAATGGAGTCTGGCTAATCGAGCTCGTCGAATGTGTTGATATCGATGTTGATGCCAACGACGAGTCTTTCGAAGACGTTGGTAGTGACGAAGTTGTATCGACAGGTATTATGGTCAGCACGTCAGAGAACGACGACGTGCTAGATGTCTGTGACTGGGTGGTATTCGAGAACAACACACTCCTCGCGCCACTGTTCGTGAGTTAGCATTTGGAGACATGGATTATGTGGAAAATCTTACTATCGCCGTGGACCATTACGTCTGAGTGGTCCCGCTTCCGTCAAAGTCGCGATGATGAATAATCCAGGTAGTAGATGAAGTCCCCTCATGATTTGCACGCTTGTCTTGCTGTCGGCTGAGCAGTTAGGACCCGCAGCAAAGGATGCGATGCTTGATGATGGCGAAGCACTACGCCGCTGCTGAGCGAAGAGATATTGTTCCTCGTCAGTTCGGGCTATCAATGTATAGGAAATTGGGTATATTGCGACTGGAAGTATAGAATAAAACGAAAGAATGACGATCAAAACAACTCAAGGAAATGAAAAGACAGAAGATCAACAACGAAAGAGCGATATCGCGTAAGGAGAGAACTCGAGCGAAGGTGCTTCCCATTCTCTCGGAGACATGCACCATCTTGTACCATCTCTCTACCGGTTTCAGATTCCAGAGGTCACGAAGAAGCGACCGATTTTGGTCTCTCTGGAGGCTTTGTCTTCGTTCCCCGAGGACCCGTCGCATGTTCGCGGCGGTTCACGAAATGAAACCGGGTCCTTGACCAGTTTGGAGGCGACAATGGAAAGATTGATCAGGGAGGTGAAAATCGAGTATCAGACGAGAGAGGTGGCGAGAGCCAATGGATGGGTCTTTGTGCGCGGCAAGGTGAGACTGCTGGTTTGGCGGTTCTTGGTCAATGTTTTGTGTTGGCGTGTTGCAGACGCGAGGAGGCTACTGATTGGCTGTCAGCATTTGGGTGCAAAAATCGGGACGCCATCGGGCAGCAGCGCTTGATTGGACGAGAACATCCCAAGAGGCTTAATCTGAGGGAACAATAAGCGTAAACGCGCGGAGGGAATAGAAGCCAGAAGCGCGACCTTCCATACGATGAGATCCAATCATCAAATAAGTGAGGCTAATCTCGTGACCTGGAACATGCCAGGTCGCGAACGGTTTTACTCTTACCGAAAAGTACTTAATTGCGCCTGCGCCAAGCAGCGCGATCCTGCCCATTCCGCTGCTCAAACTCAAACGGAACATTCAAGCTGTCTCGCACACGACGCCAGTCTCGCTGGTGGCATCGGACATAGTAGTATGATCTATGGTAGACTCATCTATTTCGAAGCACAATTTTGCGTGCAAAGTGTTAGAAAGGTTGAACAAGAATTCGACCTTTCCTGACATGCTATGAGCTGACCACCTGCTCCAGTCCGAAGCCTGGGTATCTGCGTTGAGGAAATCAACCAACAGAGTTTGGCTAAACGGTCCTTGGACATGTTGGAAATATATGAGCGACGGTGAAAGTATCCGTTTCTCCGGAAATACGCCGATGCCACACTGGCCCAAAGCTTGCTGCGTTCCGTCCTTGTAATGCAACAGAATTCCTTTGCAGTACTGGCGCAGCGGGTCGTAAAATATGGTTGCAGTAGTAACGTTCTCGAGGGGGGCAGACGAGAGATGCATACTTCCCCACTCGAGAGAGTAGTCCGATGGTTTTGACGGTAACCTTGGAAGCTCATTCGGGGCTACATCAGAACTACCGGCATCATCGCAGTAGACTCCGATTGTTTGTATAGCTTCCCAGATGTCGGGATCTTGGTAAAGTAGAGTCGTTGGTCGAGAACTGATTAGTTGAAGAGGCGATCCAGAGACCGTTTCCCACAGACCGATATAGGAAATTCGATCCCGGTTCGTGGTTATCTAGAACGTCAAGGAACAGATCCACTCGTCGAGCCGTAAGAGCTTACCTGTATGTTATGCCGTCCTGGCAAGACTCGCAGAGCCAAAATTTCTTCATCGTCTGCTATGGGAAAGTAGACCCAAGCAATCCAAGCAAGCCAATCAGGGAAATTGTTAATAAACCGATCAAAAGTCGACAGGGCAGTGGGAATTTTTGGCGTATGATTGTGTATTGCGACAAGTAGGTTGTGGTTGTAGAAGAACGTAAGGCCGGTCGTCTGCTTCAGATTGATGGTACGGATTTGACATGCATCAATGGGGGCTTGCGGATAAAATTTGCAAAGGTGCAAGGCTGGTGGATTGGGGGTGTCCCAGATACGAAATCCTTTATGATTGGGAGGTAACTGTAGACGCAGAAGGCCATCCTAAAGATGATCAGTAGCAGCCAGTTCAGGCAGACATTAACTCACTGCAAGCTCACAAGTAATTCCGGCAAAATCCTTCTCATCCTCCACGATATAATGTTCAGACAGGTAGCCGACAATCGGTGCATCAACCGCCGCGACACGTTCTAGGATGTTGATGCCATTCGCGTCAATACCCAATCTCAGAATAGGTGGACTAAAACTGCTCGTGGGTCGTGGTGGTGATGTCCTCGAAATGTCATTTCCTTGTTGCCAGGACTCCACCTCGCAGATGGGTTGTCGACACGGAGAACTTGATGTAGAACTTCGAATTTGATTTGCAGTGCTCAGAGCGGCTGCATACCTCCAAAATGTAGCTTTGCTGGAGAAGTTTCTGATAAGCCACACCAGTTCCCGAGGTAGCTTTTTGAGCTGCGGAATGCCCAAGCCTGCAGCCCTGTCATACACCATCTGAGGATCAATCTCCACCACCGGCGAAGACATCGTGGATTTGTAAATACTTGGCGCCAGCCCCCAAGGCATTTTCCACGCCGCTCTTATCCAGATATGCCTAAGCTGTTCCTGCCAGACCGCTCTTGTCCACCTTCGTGAAACCTGTCTGCCAAAACCCTCGAGTAGCTTCAAGCAATCGGTATGGACGATAAACGCTTCCGCGGATTTCGAGCAATGTGGGCAGGCCATCCTGTTGCATATTCCATAGCGTCCATCCGCATCCCAAACAAGACCCCATCTCTGGCGAATATTTGGAAAAGGAAATGGGGTCGATATAAACTCGCAGTCAGTCGAGTTCGCATTGCTAAACACTGTGATATGGTTAGAGATGGCCATTGGAACAGAAGGGAGTACTCACGGGCGGCAACAGAGTCCTTCACAGAGACGGTGCCACTACAAGCTTGACATATCGGCTGATACACGACCTGCATATGATGGGCGACACTCGTAGAGAATTCACCAGAAGGGCAATGATAATAGGTCATTATGATGTTGTTTTCCTAACGACCTCACTCACGCCTCGATGCTTGCCGGTATCACTTCAGCCTTCGTAGGGTCGCTCGGAATTCGTTTGGTCTTTGGATAAATCGCCGCTTGATGTATAGGCGCGATAGACTTGGGAGTCGAATGTAGACACTGTGATGATTGGGATCTTCGTCTCCAGCTTTCATGTCGCTGCTTTAAAAGAAAAAGGCGCGTCCACACGTGACCTTGAAGTTATCATGCCATCAGGCACCAGCTTTCAGCTCTGGTTCACCGTCCCTTCGAGGAGAGCCCCCATTGATTATCGTTGGAACCATCTAAAGGATTCAAAAGCATTGTCCGAAAACAATCGAGGCCAGTGCAGCCAATCTCCACGCTGCTATTCCCGATTCTTTCAAACGCTCGGTCGACGGTCACCACTCACTCAAGTACTCCTAGGACGATTCTGAGAGTACAGTGAACGAGTGGGACAATTCACGGATTGAAAACATCGAATGTCTCTTTCCCGCTCTAAGTGACAGCTCAATTGCTAACTAGTTGCAGCTTCTACTTACAGCTACCTGGTGTGGGGTCGGGTGTTGTGTCTATCAACGTTGTCTCTAACTACAAACGCAGCATTCATCCTCCTCATTCAAACCGCGCTCATCAGAATCAAAACCACATATCACTTCCTGACATACCCTGAGCCATTCAACTGTCTTGACAACTTACCTCTCACCACCATCACCCCGCTGATACCCCACCATACCCCGCAATCATGGTCCTCAACCAACTCGACCCCTTCCCAATGGACGACGACTCCACCGTCCACGGCGCCATGACACCCCCAGAAACCGTTGCAACCTTCCTCGACGAGCAAGACCCCCTCACGCCCTTCAAACCCACCTCTTCAGTCCCCTGGCCAGGCAGCACATTCATCATCCGGTCCGCTGAATCCGGTCAAGTCCTCACCCTCGTCGACGGTCAACTGATTCTCGCTTCTCCAGGCGGTCGAGGCTCTATACATTGGGCATGTGTTGAAACTAAGGGATGGTTGGGGTTTAGGAATACGGTATCGGGGAGGTATTTGGGTCATGATAACAGGGGGAAGTTGAGGTGTGTGGCGGATAGACATCAGGCCTGGGAGAATTTTTGTGCGAGGTTGACGCCGGATGGAGGGTATATTTTGCAGATGACGCATTTTGAGAGGTTGTGGAAGGTGGGGATGCAGGTTGAGAGGGGGAAGGAGATGTTGGCAAAGGTTGGGGAGGGGAGGGATGATGGGATTGTTTGGGAGTTTGTTAAGGTCTAGGTTTATTTTGATTTTGTAGTACTCTGGGATCTAGCTAGGGAGTTTGGCGTCAACTGGATGTGTTGGTATGAAGGAATGCAATTGCTCGTGCTGATGTGTTTGGCTTTATTACAGGCAATTTGAACAGGATGAAGACCGATCATGTGATCGACAAGATCCATCCCACTTCTGAGCATCGCTCACCTCAAGAGAAGCATCATTCGTAAGTGAACATCAAGAACCTTCAGAATACTTGTTATCAAGTCCTGTTTCAAACATGCCATCAAAGACCACATCCTGGCCAAGCGGCTGGCCCTCATTCACACCCAAGGACAATGACCCCACCGACACCTTCCAGAAAGACCTAAAAGCAAGCATCATAGCTGAATATGGAGCAGACAACCTCAAGGTCGCATGGATCAAGACCTGCAACGCCCTGAGCGAGGTGACCTCACGCCTCGCATCCCAAGGAAACACTTCCGTCCCGATCTTTCAGGCAGATGATGCCCTCTCAGACAGCAAAGCCTTGGACGCTATGAGAGAAGCAGGTTGCTGCATCATCCGAGGCGTGATCCCCAAGCCCAAAGCAACACAATACTTCGAGGATTTGAAGACTTTCATCGCAGACAACAAGGAAACCGTCACTGGATGGCCAGCAAAAAGCGTCGCGATATACCACCTGTACTCCAGCCCAACACAACTCAAGATCAAGACCACCCCCCGCCATCTCCAGATCCAGCGCTTGCTGAACTCGCTCTGGACCGACTCCTCCCTCTCATCTGTCGAGCAGGCCGCTCAAAATGAACCGATTCTGTATCCCGATGGACTCCGCATCCGTCAGCCTAGACAAGAATTCCTCGGTCTAGGTCCACATATCGACGGCGGCTCCCTCTCTCGATGGGCAGACCGCTCATACCGCAAAACATACGATGCAATTCTATCTGGGAAACCAGAAGAGTACGACCCATACGACATGGCGTACCGCAAGCTCGCGAATCCGGCTATGTTTCCTGGTGGTGCGCAGTGCAGCGTCATGCGTGCTTTTCAGGGGTGGACTGCATTCACTCCATGCAAACCCGGAGAGGGAGGTTTGATGCTTGTACCTAATCTCAAGGTCGTGACTGCGTACATGATTTTGAGGCCATTCTTCAAAGCGCCGGAGGGGGATTGGAGGAACGCGGAGAGCTGGGAGGTGGATGATGAAAGTGGGTGGTTTCCGGGGACGTATCGGTGGGATTCGCAGTTATTGAGTCCGGAGAGTCATCCACATTTATATCTTAAGGATACGTTGATGAGTGTTCCGGATATGGAGCCTGGGGACACGATTTGGTGGCATACCGATGTATGTGCCTCTTCTGAGATTTACGTGAGGATTCAAGCTGACAAGAAGATAGATGTGCCATGCCGTCGAGACAACACACAATGGTCCCGGTCCCGCGAGCGTTTGCTACATCCCGGCTGCTCCTTCAACGCCTGGGAATGTTACATACATCAAGCAACATTGGAAAGATCTTGTAGCTGGAGTGCCTCCGGAGGACTACAAGTACCTCGATGGAGCTGGTAGCGAATTGGTACTGAGCCAACAGAATGAGAGGAAGATGAAAGGTGCCTTGTCTCTAGATGACATTAGCGTTGAAGGAAGGAGGGCTTTGGGAGACGTGTGCTAGACTTCCCGTGCAGCAAACGGAACATGGAAATCCATCAAAGCGGCTGTTTGGTTTTAGGATCGAATTGTACAAAATATGACAGTATTCTAGAAAAGATTACAGCAGGAAGTTCTCCAAGATCTGAGCAAGTCGCCAATGCCTAAAACCCCTTTAAAGCGGGGCTTGCCTTGGCCGTGCAGGTGTCAGGGGTTGACTAGGGGCAAGTTCACGTGAAATGGTGGGTACTCCCCGCTATCTCGAGTTTCGACGCGGACCGCGAGTCGCGACTCTTCTTCTCTCCTCCACGTACATTACTCGTGCCTGATCAATAGCTCATTACTCTCTTTCTTGCTTTCGGGCTCCCAGTCCATAGCTCGTTTCTGGGACTGATCCCTGAGGTCAAACAAGCATCTCTTTGAAGTCTATCCTTTGAAGTGCACATCCCCCACCATTTTAGGCATCTGAGCCCCTGCAACATGAAAGGTCGAAGCCTCATCTGAACACTCTGCCCCTCACATCTGCCGAATATGGCTTCACCACTTCGCCTACGCCTCCTGCAAGATATTGCGGAGATGCAAACGAAGCCCTACCCGGACATCGAGCTCCACATCCAAGACGAAGACATCTCAACTGGCTGCTTGATTCTGACCGTCGAAGGCTATGGAGCAATGCATCTCACCATAACGTTCACTTCGGACTATCCATTGACCCCTCCAGTCATACGCATGGACTCGAAGGTCACCCATCCCAACATTAAGGAAGCTGGTCATATCTGTGCTTCGATTCTGGATACTAAGATGGACTATACGCCAGCTTATACGTTAAAAGGGGTTGCTATCCAACTATTGAGTTTCTTCTCTAGTGATCGGATCCAACAGGTGAGCGTTCTGGGGAACGTGGATAATGTGATGTGCTGACATTGTTCAGATCGGCGGCGATTTCTTCTTCACGTTGGAGGACTTCAGAAATCTCCATATAGAGGAGAATGCCGACACTCCACCGTATCATTGTGACAAATGTCATTTTGGCAAGTCTTTGCGATCAGAAGATCCTGCCAGTTTTGATGCTGCACAACCTGAACAGCGAAGTGGAACTGAGCTCAACCACGTGACCATAGCTGCTCTACGATCTTCAGCCATACAGACTGTGCAGCTGCCGGACGAGATGTTTCTTTCTATCTTCCGATATCTCGAATCAGAAGACCTTCTAGCATTTGCCGAAGCATGGCCGAGGATCGCGATACTCATCGCGAAGTTCAACGTCATTCGCACCCGCGAACTTCAGTGCTTCACCTTGAAGAAAGACTATATGACATCAAACCTCGGCATTGGAGTCGCTGTGGTCAAGGAGAATGAGAAAGGAAATCAGATGCTCATTGTATCTGAGTTCGATATCCTATCTGAGGATGCTTTCAAACTTAGTACGTACTTTCTTCTTGCAGTCAGCAATCTTTCACGGATGACCTGGAGGCTGCATCCCAAGTCCGACGGTAAGCTTCAATTATGCTGACTCGCTTCTTAGGCGTCAGGCGCTCTGTCCAAGGAGTCCCTTTCCGATACTGGCTGCCGCTCCCCATCTCTGAGACTCATTGGAAAAGAGTTCGAGGTGGTGTGGATAAGGTACTCGAAGACATTGCGACAGGTGCAGGCATCGGAGGCGCCGATCCTGTTCACATCATTTTCAAATTCTTGAACGACATCATCATCAAGCTAAATAAAGAGACTGAAGAAACGACATACAGGTCTCCCATATACCCGTACGAGGAGAACGCCAAAAGCACCCTCACCCATGCATCCGAGAAAGCAATCGAGTCATACTTCCATATCTTCCATATCCTCCTATGCAAAGCCACAGAAGAAGACTGGATCTTGAGGGAGTCGAATGAACTTGTCGATGGGTTTGTACACGAGAAAAGTTCTCGAGGCTACATCCCAAATATTGGCCACCTGCTCATCCATACGCTTATCTCCGACATCCCAGTATCGCAAGATATGATCCAGAAACTCATCATAGAAGCTGTACTTCGCAACGTTAAAGGTGTGTTACTAAAGTACCCGGAACTGGCGTATCTAGAGCCAATTCCCGTCTCCGAGTATCGTCTCCAGAAGACTTTCGAGGCGAGCAAGACATCATACCGAATCCTCATGTTCCTCAATCTCTTTCGTCGTATCGCAATCGGCACCCCTCGCCGGACAGTCAGACAACTTCGAGATAACGCTTTCGAACGACATGGCGCTCCTGCTCCAGGCGGCGCGAAGGCACTTGCTGAAAGCATCAAGGAGATTCACCAAGTCAACAACTTCAATGAATTTTTGATGGCAATGGGCATACCGACTGCCGGCAAGGGCAAGGAATGGTGGTGTACGTTCTTGAAGGAGAGGATGAAGATGGCTTGGAGGATTGGTTATTGCGGGATGCCCCTTAATCAGGGACAAGCGATGTCGTTGAGGAGAGAGAAGGAGCCAAACATCGCAGTTCAGCCTGGGGTGTTCTTCCTTCCTCCACCAAAGCCAGGAAAGAACGGGCAGTACAAGTTCCACGTCAAACCTGGCGGACGACGCTGATATCGGAGGGGAAGAGTGCGAAGGGCTTTCGACTCGGCGAGGAAGGGCATGCCAATCGGCACCGCCAAACACAACCAAAAAAAAAAGTCGAGATTCGAGACACAACAAAGAAAACCAGTCCACACCGCGAAACTCAACCAATCATTGTTTCCTCTTCGCGTACTTACCGCCGAGTTTATCCAGACTTCAACTCATCTGATCTTTTCACGCTCTGCTTTCCAGTTTCCAGGGTTACATGCAGGGATATATGCAGCTAGGACTGCAAAGGAGTATCGCTTCCCTCTTTGGTCTCTCGGCCCTGTCAGTATTGTTTGCCCCACCACACCACATTCGGCATTAACTCCCCCGTCTGGAGTTTCAGTGGGACTGAGCGGCACGACCCGTCCACTTTCGGACGAAGATATTTCTCCGTGCCTGCTGCCAACCATATCTTCAACCCACCACCTTTCATCCCATGTTCTCATCTGAACTTTAACCTTTCAAATCAGCTTGTGAGCAGACGGCCGCGAGCCTCCATTGATGGTAATGCCCCGAGATGCAGGGCAAGCGCACGGACAAAAGCTTGATGAAGGCACAGAATATTGGGAGGCAGGGGCACAGCAACGACATACTTCTTGCAGACTTTCTGTCTTCACGAGCCTTTGCAAATACTCCTTGCGATGATTGGTACTAGAGTACAGATGATGCTATCATAATGTGGCAAGTGTCGGCATGTGCAATTCTTTTTCTCTACGAATGCCGCAAGTTGAGAGGTACGGAGGATGTGGCAAAGGCACAGTAAGGAAGCGCTTCATGCAGCCTTTCTTACCCGCACATGCGTCTTTATTCTTTCTGGGATCAAGTCCGGGGAAGCATGTCAAACATTGAAATAATCGCAGGTGAGCTATTGAATTCAGAAGGAGCGAATGCAAGAGTCGAGCTGCTGTGCGAATGTACTTCCTCTCCCTGTTCTTGCAAAAATCCTAGAAGTCTGGGATGCATCGCCGGAGCGAACTATTCTTACAGAAAGACGGAGCGAGTGCTCAACATGTCGTATCAAGATGTTAGACATTCAGCATTGTGGTTACTTCCATATTCTTCCTGTCAAATGAAGGTCTATAACAAGCCCATCCCCAA